>CAJHQP010005183.1:0-48181 GCA_905132765.1 Moricandia arvensis | reverse complement strand
GTTGTGTTTGAGTAATGGTATTTGATGGAATGGTTTGTGAAATCATCTATGTCATACAATCTGTAGTATCCTCGAGTGTTTCATCTGCTTTATTTGATTTGGAAGGCGTCTCATACAATGGCTCTGTGTCAGTCTGCAAGAATAAATAAATAAATCAGGACAACAATCATAAAAATGTACAGACGCTTCCTAAACTAACTAAAATAAGAATGATCATATACTTTTTCCGTCACATTAGACGATATAACTTGAGTGTCATTCTCTGTGAGACTATATGACAAAAGAAAATGGTAAGAGATCAAGTAAACATAATCAGGAAGGCTATCATGAAAATGTACAAATGCTTATATACTTGTTGTGTTACATTGGAAGATATAATTTGAGTTCCAGTCTCTGTCTCAACCTATATGACAAAAGAAAAAAAATAAGAGATCTAACTAACATTTTTTAACTAAATATATTTTTTACCTCAATATTTTCGTAAACTGGTGGAGACATTGGATTTTGTCGAGAGTCTAGTGTTTCATTTTCCTTAAAAAATATAGAGAAGAAGTAGTTATGAAGAATTTATAATCATATGTAAAATTGAGCATATGTTTTTTACCTTTTCATTGTTCAAATCCAATTTGGTTGTTTGATCATTGCTTTGACAAGGTGTTTCAATGACTATTTCAGGAGTATCATTATTTTTTCCCTCCAACTCTGATACACGAAGTTTAAGTTGGTTGTTCTCTTTTTCAAGAATAGAGATGCGGTCGCTCATGGTCTTGAAGCTCTCTTCCATCTTCTCGCTCATTATTTTAGTTTCGAAACTAAAGATTCCTCATTTGAAGAACATGCTTGGCCTAGCTCGACATTGCTAAAAAGATTAGATCTTCTTGCTATTTCTTCAATAGCCTCAACATAATCTATACATCTATTACTCCAATCTTCAACTTTGATTATATATCCTTTTTGACCAATTTGATCACTTCATCTAGATCTTCATCATCTTCGTCTTCCATTATCAAATAGTCTTCAAGATCATGGGGTATTGAAGGTAAAACGAAAGTGACCTTCAACTACAACCAAACAGATCCAAAGGCATTAGTTTTTAAAATATAAAAAGAACCAAACCTCAAGAAGTAGCAACTTACATTTACTTCGGCTTCGATCCTCATGACTTGTGGTAGAGTTGGAGTCATTGTACTTGTGTATTTCTCACACAAGAAGATAGGTCGGCCCTCTTAAATCTCTAGGATAGGATTGATCGTACTGCAGTGATATTGTAGTAGAGGAACCGACTCTAGAATCCAAAGATGGAATGCCAAAGGGAATCCTTTCAAATCATAACTACTCTTCTGAAGTTTGTCTTTTACAGCTTTCTTAATTGAATTCAACAGCAACATGTATGCTTCTTTTCCCCATGGATACACTACAAGAAACATCGTTATTCTGAGGGACATACCGAGGGAAAATGAGTTCCTCGGAATTTTCTGACCAAAAAACCGAGGAAATACGAGGAAACCAAGAAATGTGGTTTCCTCGGAATTTCCTCGGAATTTTCCGAGGAAATTCCTAGGAAGACACATTTCCTTGGTATATTTCCGAGGGAATACCGAGGAAACCATGTTCGTCGGAAAAAACCGACAGGGATTTAAAAATTCCGAGGAATTCACCTTTCTCGAATTAGGGATTTGATTATAAAGTATTTTCCTCGGAAATCCCTCGGAATATTCCGAGGACATTCCAAGGAAGGTATGGGTTTTTGGTTGAAAATCTCTAGTTCCTCGGAATTTCCTCGGAATATTCTGAGGAAATTCCCGAGAAGGTAATGGTTTTCAGTAGTTCCTCGGAATTTCTCAGAAAATTCCGAGGAAATTCCGAGGAACTAGAGGTTTTCAACCGAAAACAACGTTTTGCGGATTGAATAACACGTATATAACCTTCATTAAGTGTCTTAACCAGATTATGAAGTCAAACTTTGGTGTTTTAGACGATAACAAACACTTTTACGATTGCCATGAATGAAAACCACACAACATAAGAGAAACACTTATACACTTTAACAAACGTTAAAGGAAATACTTAAAATTATTTTTAAAATTTTGTTATTTCATGGTTTATGATCATCTATACAAAGAATCCTCAATGGTATGCATTACATTTGTATAAGAAGTGAAATACGGCAAAAAAATCGAGGTTTTGAAACCCCAAACCTTGTTTCCTCAGAATTTCCTCGGAATATTCTGAAGAAATTCCGAGGAAGGTAATGGTTTTTAGTAGTTACTCGGAATTTCCCCAGAAAATTCCGAGGAAATTCCGAGGAACTAGAGGTTTTCAACCGAAAACAACGTTTTGTGGATTGAATAACACATATATAATCTTCATTAAGTGTCTTAACCAGATTATGAAGTCAAACTTTGGTGTTTTAGACGATAACAAACACATTTACGATTGCAAGAATGAAAACCACACAACATAAGAGAAACACTTATACACTTTAATAAACGTTAAAGGAATACTTAAATTATTTTTGAAATTTTGTTATTTCATGGTTTATGATCATCTATACAAAGAATCCTCAATGGTATGCATTACATTTGTATAAGAAATGAAATACGGCAAAAAGATCGAGGTTTTGAAATCCCAAACCTTGTTTCCTCTGAATTTCCTTGGAATATTCTGAGGAATTCCGAAGAAGGTAATGGTTTTCAGTAGTTCCTCGGAATTTCCTCAGAAAATTCCGAGGAAATTCCGAGGAAGGTACTTTCCGTCGGAATTTACTTACCCGGGAAAAACCAATCCGCGTGAAAATTTTCGCGAACCCTAAGTGTTATATATTTAATGATTCTGATGGAATTCCGACGACCCCGTGTCCGTCGGAATCATTAAATATATAGCATAACACTTCTTCTTCTTCTTCTCCGCCGCATCTCTCTCAATTCTCTCATCTCTCTCTTTCTCTCTGACCTCTCTCAATTCTTGCTGGCGAATTGACTACCCAAGCCCACATCTCTTCTCGCTGTCGAATTGACTACCCAAGCCCACATCTCTTCTCCACTTCTAAAATCATGTAAGAATCTATGAAAACCTTGTATTTTTCAATTTCTTAGGGTTTGTGGAGATTAGATTTTCGGATTTTAGGTTGTTTGATGGATAGTTTAGGATTGAATGGATAGTTTAAGTTAGGATTGTTGTTTTGATTGTTGTTTTAGTTTTTTTTTGGAATTATTTTTTGTTTTGGTTAAAATTCAAAACGTTTTTGTATTTTTAAAATGTTTTTTGATTTTTAAAAACGTTTTTTGATTTTTAAAAACGTTTTTCAAGTTTCCAGTAATAAACTATGTATAATAAAACGTTTTAAAAAAAATTAAAATATTTATAAACCTTTTTCTATATTTATAAACGATTTATAATTTTTATACATATATATATATAAAAATCATGTATAATAACAATTTTTAAAATTGTAATTTTTAAATTTATAATTTTATATATTAAAACTATTTTTGTAATTATTAAACTATTTTTATATATTAAAACTATTTTTGTAATTATTAAACTATATTTTGGTGAGTATTGTGATTATGAAACGTTTTGGATTTTTTTTTGTTTTTATTAATTTTGTGGTTATGAAAACGATTTTTGTATATAAAATCTATTTTTGTATTATAAATCATTTATATATTTATTAAACATTTTTAATATCTATAAAACATCTTTTGTGATTAAAAACTATTATTTGAGATTTTTTTTAAAATATATATATATATATACAGGTCTTATGATGATCAGAGCCGGCCTCGACAGCGTCATTTGATGATCTCGCCCTAATGAAGAGGGTGTATACCAACAAGAAGACCGGCCAGATTGATGATGGTGTTGTGAGGGATGTGGTCACCCTGATCGACACTCAGCTAGAAGACGAAGTGTCTCAGCTTCAAACCGAGGATGACGATTCAACGGGTTCAACCTACTTGCCTCGGGTTCGGATCAACGAGCAAATGATGGAGATGATGAGGAGGTTGCACCCGAACGAGGTGATCCCGAGCATGCCAGACCCGAATGCTTAAAATCCATAGTTTTTTTTTTCCAAAATTTTGAATGTTTTATTTTTATTTGTACGACTTTGAATTTTATATAATATGTTTTCAATTTAAATTTTAATTTTATATTTTTGAATTTAAATTTCAAAAATTTAATTTTTTAAAAAAAATTAATTTTTTTGGATATTCCGAGGAAGAGCTCCCTCAGAATATTCCGAGGAAGAGCTCCCTCAGAATATTCCGACGATCATAGTCGTCGGAATATACCGAGGAAGCATGCCCTCGGAAAATTCCGAGGAACGGCTCCCTCGGTATTTTCCGAGGGAAGGCTTCCTCAGAATTTTCTGAGGGCAGGCTTCCTCGGAATTTTCCGAGGGAGCTCTTCCTCGGAATTTTCCGACGAACTGTGTTCCTCACAATTTCCTCGGAATTATGTTTCCTCGGAATTCCGTCAGAAAATTCCGAGGGAATTCCGAAGGAAAATGAAATTTCGTGGAGTTTTTTCCGAGGACATATTTCTTCGGTATGTCGTCGGAATACGGTTATTCCGACGACATACCGACGATTTTGGCCCTCGGTATGAGCATGTTTTCTTGTAGTGATATGACAACAAAGAATCCACACTTTTTGCTCTCTTTACTTTTTCCTGAGGGAACTTGTAGTATGCATTCCTTTGTAGCAGGATGATCTCAACAAGCAGTAGCATTGACAGGCATAATCTCTCATCATAAGAGTTTTCTTTTGTTTTAGCGAGCTGCGTTTATACGTCCTCTAGTTTGTGGCTGCCTTCAAGGAAGTTCCAGTTGTAGTTCTCTTTGCTGTTCTATTGTATTTCTTCTTCTTCAATACATCTCAACTCAGTCATATATGGAATTCTCGAATTGAGAATCTAAGAAGGTGGCCTCCAAAATGAAACAATAACTCGTTCTTCTGTACTGTCAATAAGCTTCTGGTTAGCAAGACATGGATTATTTTTCCAGATACTGCAAGTGCCTCTCACTGAGTTTTATAAGAGGCCCCATGAAATTGTTCCTGATTCTCTGGAATTCTTCAGCTTTGAGAAAGTCCTTGACAATTTCGATGTAACCAACACTTGAGAATTGGTTAATTGTAACTGCCTACTGCGGTTCTGACCCAAATTTATATTTCAATGGAGAAGTGTCAATCTCATAGGGAAAGACTCTCCCATTGTTTATTTTTATGTGTAAAAAGAGTTTTTCATAAACAAAAAACTTAGGAACCCTATCCTAAAAATTGACAAATGTTTTCTTGAAATTCAGAATTGGTTTTTGAAATTGAAAATTAGTGTCTTCGATCTCACATATTGCTCTTTCTTAGCCACGTGATCCTTATTTTATTTTCAAATACCAATTTCAAAGATCCTAATTTCAGTTTCTTATCATTATTTATTTGATAATTTTTATTTTTGAATCTAAGACTTTAAGAGGAGATGGAGGCGAAAAATTGAGGAGGTTACCGATAGCCGTGATTTAGTCACCGTCGCTGTGATTTCTTCATCGTCGCTGTGATTTCGTCGCCGTCTCTGTGCTTTTCGTCGCTGAGTCATCGTTTTCGAGATTTTTGTCGCCGTTGTATTGTGATTTCAGTCGCGAGAGTATGTTTTTTTTAATGTATTGTAGTCAAAGGGCCTATTTTTGAGATAAAAACTTTGAGGTGTTATTTTTGGAACATAAACTTAGAAAGGGCTATATAGGAGAATTGCCCTATTATTAATCCACAACAAATAAGTCAGTAAGGTTTCATGATTATTTAGCGAAATAATTGTTTTGACATACTAGTCATTACGGTATTCTTGGGATTTGCTTGAATTTGTGTTATTGATTGTTTAGCAAAATATGAATAAGTAGTTTTCTCCCGTTGGCCAGATTATCAAACATGTTATGATATTTTCACGAAGTTAATGATAATGATTTGAAATGTCATGATGGAATAATTAATGTGAACCGGATCCTAATAGATTGATCTTAATATTAGTACTAAAATACAAGCTCAACGTTGTAGGTAGACCAGTCATGCTAGCCATCTCATTGTTAATCACAAAATCAAAAAAGAAAACTTAACAAGTGTAACAGGTTTTACGAGACCTGTTCTAGTTATGCCATATTCTAGTCCTCTTCAAGGATCAGAGCATATTCTAGTTATGTAGGATGATGGACTCCACTTCCGTCAACCATGGGTCTTCGCGATCCAGGACGAGGTTAAGAGCTTACTGACGCGCGTTGATGAAATGGCTGCAGAGATCTATGAGCTCAAGGATCAGCTCAAGTGTGTTCTAATCTTAAAGTAATGTTGTTGTTCGTTTGATTCGGATCCAGTTTGTTGTTGGTTTCATGGTCTTTCATGTTTCCTAGTTGTTTTGTTTCTTCGGCTGATCTTACAAGGGCAAGTCTTTATTTTGTGGTTCCTTGTTTAAGGGAAAACTTGTAAAACTCATAAACTTATGTACTCGTTATATAACTCTTAAGCTATCCTGAATTTGGTTTTTTCTTGTTTAAGATTTGTGGTTGTTCTAAACTTTATTTCGTGGATGTATATTGTTTAAAACTAGTGGTTGTTCCTACTCTAAAACTGAAATACAAATCATAGGCGCGTAAAATGAAATTAGATAAGCAACATTAAGGTTCCAAATTAGATAAGCAAGCAACAACATTCAGGTTCCTAAAATACAAAAATCCGAAATGAAACAGGTCCGATGAAACATCAACAACAAAGGTAGCTAAAATACATAATCCGACATAAAACACCAACTACTTCACTTCTTCGTAGATCCCTTCTTTGATCCCTTCGTTGATCCCTTCTGCGCTTCCTTCACAAACGACTCAAGCAGGCCCAACCTTTCCTCAAAGTCGTCCAGTGTCTTCAACACTCTCTCTAGCTGATTTCCAAGATTTTCCACTTTCTTGAGCATATCCTCCAACATCTTGTTCTGTTCTACTACTTCTTCCACTGGTGCAATGTCTTCAAGGACTACCATTTCTCAAACATGTCTTCAAAAAAGACAGTATATCCTTCCTTGATACGCTTAACCCAGCTGTCCACGACAATATCAGGCTTATCCTCGTCGTCATCCTCTTCCCATACATAATCCAAAAGAGCTTTTTCTTCATCATTCCTGGTAGGCAGGATGTTGTCGATATCTTGTGGCTAACAACAAAGATTATTTAAAAACAGTTTTACCAAATTTTCCCAGTTTTATCTAGTTTTCTCAAGTTTTCCAAGTGTTTTCCGCGTATAGTTTTACCAAATTTGCCCAAGTTTTACCTACTTAATTTGGCAATTACAAATAAACTTGGCAGGAGGATGAAGAAGACACTTACCTTTACCCTATCCAGTACTTGATTAACACTTGCAAGAGGAAACCCTTTCGTTTCTGTTTTTTTTGAATGTCACATCCTCGAGCATCCTGGATCAGCTCCATCAACCGGTTGTCTAAACCTCATTCCAAGCTGAGGTATTGCCTCGAAAGCAAGAAGCTATAAAACCAACATTTTAAAAAAGTTAAAAAAAAAACAATATTAAAAAATTGATAATTTCTAATGTTCTATTACTTACCTCTAGTGGAATATAGAAACCCGGAAGTGGCCATAGCTTGTTCTCTTCACTAATCCTCCAAAATGGCCCATTTTGTGAGAGATCTTCTTAACCATATAATCAAAGGAGTATCTCCCCCCATGGAAAGGTCGTGCAGTATTCAAGAAAATCAACAGCTCCTTGGAAAAAATCCAATACATCATTGGCTCATGTGCCAACTTTCGTTTGGGCACAAACAATACTTCCTAAAACGAACAGAACCATCACCTTCAGCCTGTCTTAATGGCCTCCCATTGCCAACAACTTCGCTTTCACATCCTCCAACCTTATTAATTCTCCGTCCTTGAAATGACGCATCACAAACTTCTTATTACCAAACTCCTTGTATTCGAGAGGATATTTACGGTAGTTTAGTCATGATATCAATGTATGTTCCCTCAGCCCATAACGAATGGGAACACCATTGACAATGAACCACAATTCTCTCCTCTTCCGAACATCAGCAGTATGTAGTAACAACATCCACATTCCCTGAACCTTGTGGTTTGAACTCTGCTTCTTCTCCCTCTTAAACTCTTCTTGTGCATTTGCATCCAGTTTATTGTGGAAAAAGTGACAGAATTGTAGATGCTCCTCAAACCACCTCCTCTCCGAAACACTTGCCTCTAGGGTCAGTGACAAAAACGTCTCGATAACGTCTGCTATCTTACACCTTGTCCCTAGCTTTATCTGTTTCTTGTACTCCGTATCATAGAAGAACATCCTACTTGGATTGATTTCCTCGGTAGTCTCGATTTCCTGCAAGAAAGATGTAGTTCTACGTCTATTGTATCAGTTATTCCAAATAGTTTTATCAAGTTATTCAAGTATTCCTTATATACTTAGGTATTACTAGTTTTACAATTTTCACATATTTTCACCTAGTTGTTCTAGTATTACGAACATTTATACCCATAACTCCTAGTTTTCCTTCAACTAAACATTAACATTCAAAAGTACCAACATTGATCCATTCCTAAATTCTTACCTCAACCTGCCTTTTCTCTGGATCTTCTTCGACACCTACTGATTCCTCCTCGCTGTTTTCATCTTTGTTTCCATCCTTGTCTTCTACATCCTGCTCATTGTTTCCATCCTTATCTCCTAAATCCCCCTCGTTATTTCCATCAGAGGCATTACTCAACTTCATTCTCCTCATCCGATGCAACAGCCTCGCTTTCATGCTCCTCTTCGTCCTCTCCCTCATCAGAGCCACCCACCTCACCATCATTTTCTTCATGCTCCTCTTCGTCCTCTCCCTCATCAGAGCCATCCGCCTCACCATCATTTTCTTCATGCTCCTCTTCATCCTCTCCTTCATCAGAGCCACCCGCCTCACCATCATTTTCTTCATGCTCCTCTTCGTCCTCTCCCTCATCAGAGCCACCTTCTTTCTCTTCATCGGAGCCCCCTTCTTTCTCTTCATCGGAGCCCCCTTCTTTCTCTTCATCATTGGCCGCGTTCTCATTTTCGTCGCCCTCGCCGTCTTCATCGCCTTTATCCGCTTCTTTTTCCTCCTCCCCCAATTGTGGAGTCTCCGATGTCAGAGCACATTGCTCCCTTCAGACCCAACAACCATCGCAGCTTCTACGAGGTAACTTATCGGCATGACCTCATCTCTCACCGACGCAGACCTAGATTCCTCTGTTGTCTCCTTCGTTTTCACTTTTTTTTTCTTCGCGTTCTTCTCTGCTTCTTTCATCGGAATCTCCTTCCTCTTACCTCTTCTGGTTTCAACCATCTTCGTTCTGATTCCTATCTGTTTACCTGAAGAGAGCAAGAAGGAAAGAGGATTTTGATTATCGGATTGATTTGGGTTTCGAACTTTGGGTTTCTAGGGTTTGCGAGGGAAAAGAGAAGAGAAAGGAATTGAGAAAGATTTTGAAATGGAATGGGAGTGGTTAAGGAAATTAATCCAAAATTGGGTTTAATGCATTAGTTTTGGGTGGACTCAGTCTGCTTTCTTCAGTTTAGTAATGATTTCTGGTTTACGTTAAGTTTGGATGCCGGTTCGATCCAGATATTGTTAGACTCGGGTAGAACCATGTAATACTCGTAAATATGTCAACTTTCTTACAGTTTTGTGGTCTTTTACTTCATTTGCCACTTAAAAAAAATTCCCTTCTTTTAAAACGGGTCCATCATGGGTTGAGCCATGAGATGCAGGGGTAAGGAAGACGTTGTTCCGAAACCAAAGGGCGGTAAAGAAGAAAGAGAGATTGTTACTCTTTTGGTGATCTCTCTGACTCTATGTGCAGTGCTTCAAATTAATTGCAGAGAGTGGTGATTTTTAGTAGATACCTTTGAACAGCCTTTTTTACGTGTTTGAAAATTTTATGTTTTAATAATTTTGAACAGCCGAAAAGTATCTGGTTTTTCTTCTCCAAAGGTTAGATTTTTCTTACAAGTGATCGAAGATTTTACTTCTTATAAACCTATTAGGGTTTTTATTTATTTTTTGTAACTACTCGAGAAGAAGGTTGAATCTATCGGTTAAAGTTTTTGTTTTGTAGTTTATGCTTTTTTTTTCACTGTTTTATGAAAATATTCCTCTTAAGAAGTCTGTCTTTGTACATCTTTAGACTTTTCATTTGGATTCTAGTTATTAGATTTGTACATTCTTTTGTTTTTCCCTGAACAAAATCTTTGCAAGAAAATAAAAGTTTAAAAAGTTTAAAGCTTTATGCATTTTATCTCTTTTCATGTTTCTATGATAGTGTGAAAGATTCTTCAGGTTTGGCAATACTTTGGCACACTTATGCAACCATATCATTGTAACAAGCAATCCATCTCAAGTCAAATTTTGAAACTTTCTTGCTATTATAATTATAATTATAATAATAATAATAATAATAATTATTATTATTATTATTATTATTATTATTATTATTATTATTATGTAATTACATCTTTTATTTATATGTCTTTTTCTCTACATTAGCAAAAAGTTGCAAAGTGGTCATGTTAGTTGTTGATTGCATCTATTCTACTGTTTTATTATCTGTTTAGACCTCATGATGATTGTGACTTGATGATAGAACAAAATTAATTTTTCACATGTGTGACTGACTATCTTCCTGGCACATTGCTGGTTTAACTTGTATCTAAGTCATATGGAGGTTGCTTCTGCATCTAACTTTTGAGAGAAAAAGATAGATAGATAGATAGATAGATAGATTATATTAGATTTGATTAGATTTACTAGTATTCTCTATGCAACGTCATTGTTTGTTCTCTGATTCTTCTCTATGAATCTGCTTGAAAGTTTTTAATATATTTTACCCTTGAACATGTAGATTCTTTTTTCGACTGGTTCTTGAAGTTATAGCTCTGGTGTGCTGAAGAACTCTTCTCTCTACGCAGATCTATTCTCCTAAAACGAGGAGCGCAGGTAAACAAGTTCTTTAGCTGCTTTCTTCTTTGTAGCTTTAATATGTTTCTAATGGTCTTTGAATGTTGTTATATGATAAATATTATTAATCCACAACAAACAAGTCAGTAACGTTTCATGATTATTTAGCAAAATTTTTAAACAACACAAATTATCTGACGACTAGTCATTACAGTATTCTTGGGATTTGCTTTTGTTTAGCAGAATATGAATAAGTGGTCATATTATCGAATATGTTATGATAAAAAACTTATTTTTTCAAGTCTGAACCGTGATAAAGGATTTTACTCTATCCTAATCAAAGTAGTATAGATGAGTTCAATCCAATCCTAAGTGAACATGATGCAAGTGAGGAATACAAAGTATAAACTTAATCTAAGTGCGCAAAGCAATTCGAGGTAGGGGGTAAAGTAACCCAATAACACAAATGCGAAACTAGGATTAAACGAAGTGGGAGAAACGAGAACGCCATGGCAAGGGGCTTTGACTTTGGGTGATTCGGACTTAGGATAAACGGTTAACGCTATACAACAATTAGTTCTACTAGTCTAGACTTTATCTTTAAACTAATTCTTTGTCAAGATAGAAGTTCATTTGCTTTTCAATCACTAGACATCAAATGTCTTTGGTTCAGAAAGGGTGTTATTGAGTGTTTATTATGCAGAAATCAATAGTCTTTCCGCGTGTCAAGTGATTATATGGATGGGGGGAGCCGTGGATGAGTGGTACAAACCGGAGCCAATTCTGCGCAGATGCGTGCTTCTGGAAGATGGAAACACTAGCTTTCCATCAATGATTTGCATAGGAGGATTGATGAGATTGCCTATTGCTTGTTACCCTGAAGATGCTGAATAATATACTCATATGTTCATGTGTAGTATTTGTGTTAATATTGTTTTGTGTTGGTTTAGTTGTGTATTATGTTGTACTACTTCATGTTTTGTGTTTGTATAATATAACTCATTTGTTCTTATTTTGTTTTGGTTAAGTTGGTGTAGTTGGGTATGTGGTGTAGCTTTATGTTTTGGCCATCTTTACTACTTCATGTGGGTTGGTTTTATATTTTCAAGAAACTATCTGAAAATACTAAAAAATGTTCCCTTTCCATCAAGAGTTGCCTAGGAGGGTGAATGAATTGCTATTGCTTGATTACCCTGAAGATGCTGAATAATATACCCTCACATGTTCTTGTGTAGGTCTGTATTAATATTGTTTTGTGTTGGTTTACAACTTCATGTTTGTGCTTGTATAATATACTCATTTGGTTCTTGTTTTGTTTTGGTTAAGTTAGTGTAGTTGGGTATGTGGTGTTCGCTTTATGTTTTGGCCATCTTTACTACTTCCTGTGGTGTTGGTTTTATATTTTCAAGAAACTCATCCTGAAAATGCCTAAAAATGTACGAATAACCAAATTAAAAAAAAACGTCTTCATCATTCATTCCATTACAAACGTTCATTTCTAGGGAAAAAAGTTCAAAAACGAGTATTAGCGAAACACAAAAACGAGTCTCACATGTTCACTCAGTTTTAAGCTTCTTTGAAATCTTTGTTAATAAACTGCTCGAAGATCTCACAAATTAGCTTGCTTCTCAAGTCCATTGCAATGTCATCATTAATGATTGACATGTCTCTCAATCCCAGAGAGTGGCATTCAAGAATCGTTGGACAACAAATAGACCAGAGTTGTAACTGCTATATGTGTTCATCAAAATTTTGCCTTCTCAACTTCAAATGGAACGACGCCTTCTGTAGGAACTTCTTCATCTGCAGCTTCCAACATCAAGGCAGGAAGCAACTCTGTGAAATACATGAAATTATGTCATTTGTGTTTCTTCATTAATCGACAAATAAATAAAACATAATATCACTAGTGTTACCTGCCAGCTGTTCGATTTGAGGAATATCGAAGTTGGTAGTCTTTGGTCGCACAGCAAAATAGTATGTGATCTTTTTCTTCATCAAATCAATCACCATACCAATCCAACGTCTGCTCTTTTTCCCTAAGATAGAGCCATAGATGACATCAACATCTTTTCCCCATTTCATCATTGGATCAGTTTCTCCTCTCACCACTTCTTTTCCCAATCCACAAATATATTTTGTCCTTCTTTCATGTGTTCTTGTAGACCTCATAACTGTAGCCAACAGAATTAAAGAATGTGACTGGTATAAAGCAAGCTTTTTGAAGCTTTTTTTTCTTGTTGAACCAAGTAGATTGCTCAAATCTTCTGCAATTTAGCATTGCAAACGCTCCGTCTATATGCTGCCAGAGAAACATCAAGTACAATTTGTCAAAAAATATTCAGGATATGAATTATATTTTTCAATTGGTTACCTCTTGCTTAAGATCTTTTTCTGGATCTTCCATGGTTTCAAAGAAATCTCTCATTTTTGCAACGCCATTGATTAAGATTGGTCTGTAAGTAGATAAAAAAACTATAAGTATACTTCTTATATACAAATAATTAACAATTTATATATACGAGGTGGAGAACTTGCTTACTTTTCATTTTTTCCCGATAATGTCAACCAATATTGAAACCTTGTAAACTGAGGAATTTCAGGAGTCTTAAATGGATCAAAGAGGAAGGATAACCTCAGGTGTTACTGGTATAGGAAGGTTTTTAGGACGCTTTGGTTGTCTACATTTTTGCCTTAGATAATGAGGATTATCTTCTGGTAAAGGATTTGTTCTCCTTTTCTTACTTTCAACAGCTTCCCCTTCAATCATACAAACACAAATTATATAATGTTGGAAGTACAAAATTTTAGGAAGGTGGTCTTTATATTCATGAAACCCTTCCTAAAATGATGTACAAAGATTTCATACCTTTGTCTCGGACTCTGTGTCTTGTTGACTTGGTCTCGGACTTGTGTCTGGGATAATCCTCTGAAGTAACCATATTCCATCTGGAAAGAAAAACAGATATATCAAACAATTGACATTGTAATACAATTTAAATGATTTTAAAGGATATTTTTTACGTCTTCTGCCATCTTCCAAACCCCATCTACCCATTCCTATGGATGCGCAAATTATGATGTTTGAACAAAATTGTTTCCGTAGAATGGTTGAGATAAACAGAATATGTGCCATCGTTAAAAATCATGTTGACTTTTCCACTGCACCATGCTCCTTTGTGAAACCCTTCCACGCAACCTACCAAGTCAAAAACCTTTGGGTTTCTAGATCGTGGTGGTTTAGGACGTATTCTGTTAATGGGTACATCTTCCAGAACTCTCTTTTGCTTATTCTTTTGGTCCAAGTGTAGAATACTCAACTGTCACCTTCTCCACACCATCACACACCTTCGTAGTCACTACATTTCCTGGATACCATATTTGACAATTAGTATCATCTTCTGATGCAACCTCCACATCTGCACCGATTTCGAGTAGAGTTGCCACTCTGCTTCTTCAGTCTGTGAAGATGTAAATTCAGTGACATCAGCATTTTGATCTTTTGTTGGGTATTAATTAAAAGATTTGAAAAAAACAAGTCATACCTTCTTGGTGTCTTCTTATTTGAATTGCTTTCATTGTTTTTGGAAGTTGTCACATTCTCTGTCTCGGCACCCTGCAAGTTTAAAAACAAATCAGTAAGTATTTCCTGAAAACGTTACAATGCTTCATAAATTTAAGAAATAAAAAGTTGCATACATTACTGTAAAAGCCGGGTTTTAAAACTTGAGGCATACCTTGTTTGTTTGTGAAAAATCTATACTGGTTGACTGCGTTAGAGGTTGTGTTTGAGTAATGGTATTTAATGAAATGGTTTGTGAAATCATTCTGTCATACAATCTGTAGTCTCCTCGAGAGTTTCATCTATTTGATTTGATTTGGAAGGCGTCTCATACAATGCTCTGTGTCAGTCTGCAAGAAAAATAAATAAATCAGGACGGCTATCATGAAAATGTACAGACGCTTCTAAACTAACTAAAATAAGAATGATCATATACTTTTTGTGTCACATTAGACGATATAACTTGAGTGTCATCTCTGTCTCAGCCTATTTGACAAAAGAAAATGGTAAGAGATCAAGTATATAAATAACATAATCAGGAAGGCTATCATGAAAATCTATAGATGCTTCCTAAATACTTAAACAAAGAATGAGCATATACTTGTTGTGTCACATTAGAAGATATAATTTGAGTCCAGTCTCTGTCTCAGCCTATATGACAAAAGAAAACAATAAGAGATCTAACTAACATTTTTTAACTAAATATATTTTTTACCTCAATATTTTCATAAACTGGTGGAGACATTGGACTTTGTCGAGAGTCTAGTGTTTCATTCTCCTTAAAAAAATATAGAGAAGAAGTAGTTATGAAGAATTTCATATAATTATATGTAAAATTGAGCATATGTTTTTTACCTTTTCATTGTTCAATTGAGTTTGGTTGTTTGATCATTGCTTGGACAAGGTGTTTCAATGACTATTTCAGGAGTATCATTATTTTTTCCCTCCAACTCTGATACACGAAGTTTAAGTTGGTTGTTCTCTTTTTCAAGAATAGAGATGCGGTCGCTCATGGTCTTGAAGCTCTCTTCCATCTTCTCGCTCATTGTTTTAAGTTTCGAAACTAAAGATTCCTCATTTGAAGAACATGCTTGGCCTAGCTCGACATTGCTAAAAAAGCTTAGATCTTCTTGCTATTTCTTCAATAGCATCTCAAACAGAATCTATACATCTATTACTCCAATCTTCAGCTTTGATTCTATATCCTTTTTGACCAATTTGATCACTTCATCTAGATCTTCATCATCTTCGTCTTCCATTATCAAACAGTCTTCAGGATCATGGGGTATTGAAGGTAAAACGCAAGTGACCTTCAACTACAACCAAAATAGATCCAAAGCATTAGTTTTTAAAATATAAACAGAACCAAAACATCAAGAAGTAGCAACTTACATTTACTTCGGCTTCGATCCTCATGGACTTGTGGTAAGAGTTGGAGTCATTGTACTTGTGTATTTCTCACACAGAAGATAGGTTCTGGCCTCTTGAAATCTCTAGGATAGGATTGATCGTACTGTAGTGATATTGTAGAAGAGGAACCGACTCTAGAATCCAAAGATGGAATGCCAAAGGGAATCCTTTCAAATCATAACTCTCTTCTGAAGTTTGTCTTTTCACAGCTTTCTTAATTGAATTCAACAGCAGCATGTATGCTTCTTTTCCCCATGAATATGACAACAAGGAATCAACACTGTTTGCTTTCTTCACATTTTCCTGAGAGAATTTGTAGTATGCATTCTTTTGTAGCAGGAGGCTCTTCAATAAGCAGGAGCATTGAAAGCAGAATCACACATCAGAAGAGTTTTCTCTTGTTTTAGCGAGCTACGTTTTCACGTCCTCTAGTTTGTGGCTGCCTTCAAGGAAGTTCCAGTTGTAATTCTCTGTGTCATTCTGTTGTATAGTTCTTGTTCTTCAATGCATCTCAACCCAGTCATCATATGGAATTCTCGAATTGAGAATCTAAGGAGCTTGCCTCCCAAAATGAAACACTAACTCGTTCTCCTATACTGTCAATAAGCTTCTGGTGAGCAAGGCATGAATTATCTTTTAGATAACTGCAAATGCCTCTCTCCAAGTTTTATAAGAGGCCCCATGAAATTGTTCCCGAGTCTCTGGAATTCTTCCTCTTTAAGAAGGTCCTTGACAATTTCGATGTTACCAACATTTTAGAATTGGTTAATCGTAATTGTCTGCTGCGGTTCTGACCCAAAGTTATATTTCAATGGAGTAAGTGGCACTCTCATTGGAAAAGAGTCTCCCATTTTTTATCTTTCCTGTGTAAAAAATAGTCATTAACAAAATTTTAGGAAAATCTTCCTAAAATTGAACAAATGCTTCCTGAAATTCATAATAGGTCTTTGAAATTGAAATTTAGTATCTTTGATTTCACATATTGCTCTTTGTTAGGCTTGTGACCCTAATTTCAATTTCAAAGACCAATTTCAAAGACCCTAATTCCAATTTCAAAGACCCATTTTGGAACCAAAGACCTTAATTTCAGTTTCTTATCATTTTTTCAAAACTTACCTTTGCAACTAAGTAAAGCAATTCGAAAGTTTTCGACGAAATAAACGATCTTGACGAATCTAAGACCTTGAGAGGAGATAGATACGAAAAATTGAGGAGGTTTACCGATATACGTCGACGGAAGAGAAATCTTGAAGTGGTCTAGCGTCACCGTGATTTTGTCGCTGTTGCCGTGATTTCTTCGTCATGTCCATGATTTTTTTCGTTGTCTCCTTGATTTCATCGCCGTCAGTTGGTCGTAGAAGGGGTGTCGTCGCGAGAGAATGTTCATTTTATGTTTTTTATGAATTGTAATCTTAGGAGTTAATTTGAGACAGAAATTTTAAGGGGCTATTTTTGGGACAAAAACTTAGAAGGGACTATATAGGGGAAATTCCCATAAATCAATTAGGCCAAAGCCATTATCAAAGGCCTAAGGAAAGTATGTCAACGCATGTCTTCTTCTGTCTTGTTAAAATCGCCTGAAACAAAAAGCTCTCTTCATGTTTCCGGTCAATCCACAGTGCACTTCCAAATCCAAATAATGCATTTCTATAAGGATTCCAAATGACTCTTTCATAAATCGATATTCCCTTGTGATTTCAAGTGATTCCTAGTGATAGCAGTTCCGTTCCTCTTCTGGAGCGCCTCTTCCGAAGCGAGAATCATAGTTCCGCTAGCACTTCTATGGACACAATCAATTTATGGGCTCTTTTGAATAATTTACTTTAAGCACAATTAACTGAGATTCTAGTTCAAAAAAATAACCCATACGAAAATCAATTTGCTATAAATGGTGTTTATGGACTGCTGACATGTCAGAAGCATAGAAACCTATTTAGTGATGTGGCAGTACCATGACGGAAAAAAAAACTCTTCTTTATATAAATAGATAGATTCTGATATTTAATTTAATCTAGAATTAATTATTCATAAAAAAAATTGCTAATCGGTTCTTAGGTTTTACTATTATGACTCTTATTTGAAATTTTGGAAAATCTATATCAGAGAAATGAAAGTGTGTTATTGTAGTGTAAGCCAGATCAACAATGCTGCCTTCTCTATACCCACTAATAATTAACTCTCATCTCTCCAGCAATGCATAATACGTAACAATAGTGAATTTATATATACCTTTTTGTTTCACCATCTTCTCTCCTCCCTCGTAACTGCCTTTTCATTATAGACTCTTCGCTTCGCATTTTTTTATGTCGCGTCCAAAAGCCACAGCCGACGATTTTCTACCTCTTTTAGGATCACCCTCCTCAAAGTAAACTTTCTATACCATCGTATTTCAACAACTTTGCTCATGTCTCAAACCTCATCCCACTGAAACGCTTAAACTATAACTTGGATCGAGACGACACTCACTTAGCACTGGACTCTATTCAGGGAAAATTGACGCTGAATATAATGACAATTCTTTGAAATGGTGGCCACCAAAGGTGGTTCTCGAGCTTGCTCATCTCGCGGTTGATTTGTGCGGTGATCCGGTTCAATTGTCACCACAGGGACGGCGTCTTCATGCAAGTGATCGATCAGGTCACATTTGGTGGACACTTATGTTTCATGGAGTCGTAAGAGTGTACGTGGAAGCAGAAGCATTTTAAAACGCGAATCGGTTTATTAAAAAAATTAAGAAGCGGATAAGTGTTGTAAACGTATATATACTAATGTGAATATAAATTTGTAGAGAAATAGAAATGTAACAACCTTCCCGTGGAACCCAGCTGACTAATGTAAGATATATGTATAGCATAAGGTTATGATTGTAATTACTTAACAGTTAACCCTACTGTAATCTCTTATATAAGTTGTACTCTCTACTCATAATAGAATCATTCAGCATTCCATAGCATGGTATCAGAGTCTAGATATCTAAGACCTAAAAAGAAAAAAAGAAAAAATAAACAGCCGTCAAAATTTTTCCAAACCATCTACGGCCATGTCTACGTCTTCCTCAACCACCATTTCTGTCTCAGACTCTACTTCTTTACTCAATGTCAACATGACAAATGTAACGAAGCTCACTGCAACAAACTTTTTGATGTGGAACCGTCAAGTGCTCGCTCTCTTTGATGGTTACAATCTCGCCGGGTATCTCGATGGTACCTCCGCTGCTCCTCCTGCCACCATCACGGCTAATGGTGTTACATCTCCTAATCCAGACTACATGATCTGGAAACGACAGGACAAACTCATATATAGTGCGCTTCTCGGTGCAATATCGATCTCTGTTCAACCTATCCTCTCACAAGCAACAACCTCTGCTCAGATATGGAGTACCCTTGCGGCTACATACGCCAAACCAAGTCGGGGTCATGTCAAGCAACTGAGACAGCAGATGGATAACTGGACTAAAGGAACCAAAACGATTGATGAATATGTCCAGGGGTTCACAACTCGATTTGATCGCATTGCCTTACTTGGAAAACCAGTTGATCATGAAGACGAAATTGATTACATCGTTGGTGGTCTTCCCGAGGAATACAAAACAATCGTGGATCAAATCGAGGCTCGTGACACACCTCCATCCATTACAGAGATCCATGAGAAGCTGATAAACCATGAACTTAAGCTTCAAGCTCAAGCCAACGTCTCTGCAACTCTGCCCATCACAGCGAATGCAGTCTCATACCAGCGTCCTCCAAACAACAACAACAATAGCTCCAGGTATCAAAACCGGAACTATCAACGCAACAACACCAACAACAATCAAACATGGCAGAAGCAGCAGCAGAACTTCAATCCGAGAAACAATCAACACCAGAGCACCGGTCGTGGCTATCAAGGCAGGTGTCAATTGTGTGGTGTTCATGGTCACAGTGCACGCCGCTGCACCCAACTCAACTCAGGAGGCTCGTACCAGATATCTCAGCAACCACCATGGCAACCCGCGCCAATCTTGCTAATGTTAATCCATACTCTGCTGTGAATTGGATGACAGTGGAGCGACCCACCATCTGACCACGGATCTTGCGAATCTGTCTGTCCACTAGTAGTACAATGGTGGGGAAGAAGTTCAAATCGCTGATGGGTCTAACTTGCCAATTACTCATACTGGGTCTGCCTTTCTCCCTACGTCATCTCGAACTATTAATCTCAAAGATGTTTTATATGTTCCTGATGTTACGAAGAATCTTATTTTGGTCTATCGGTTGTGCAACTCTAATAAAGTATCTGTGGAATTTTTTCCTGCACATTTTCAGGTGAAGAATCTCAACACGGGGGTCCAATTACTCCAAGGCCGAACTAGAAATGAGCTCTACGAGTACCAAGCACCAAGATCATTGTGTTCTCGGCTACACCATCATCTAAAACCGACCTCTCATCGTGGCATTCTCGTCTCGGGCATCCGTCATTTACAATTCTGAAATCTGTTGTTTCTCGCAATTCATTACCTGTTTCAAATTCTGGTCCAAAGCAGTTTCACTGTTCGGACTGTTTCATCAATAAAAGGCAGAAGTTGCTGTTCAATACAAACACCATTGTCTCTCAACAGCCACTTGAATATCTATATAGCGATGTCTGGATGTCACCTATAGCCTCAATCGATGACTACAAATACTATTTGGTGATTGTCGATAACTTTACGAGATACACATGGATGTATCCCCTCAAGAAGAAATCACAAGTTAAGGAGGTCTTTATGGCTTTTACAGCTCTGGTTGAAAATCGCTTCAATGCTCGCATCCGCAATCTATATTCAGATAATGGTGGTGAGTTTATTGGACTTCGAGGCATCCTGACGACATAGGGCATATCGCATCTGACTTCACCACCACATACACCTGAGCATAATGGTCTTGCGGAAAGGAAACACATGCATATCGTCGAGACAGGGCTTGCATTACTCAGTCATGCTTCTGTCCCGAAAGCTTACTGAACTTACGCCTTTAGTGTTGCTGTCTATCTCATCAACAGTCTCCCGATAGAGGTACTACATGGTCTCTCTCCCTACGCCAAGTTGTTTCAGCAAGAACCCAACTATCACAAGCTTTGTGTCTTTGGATGCTTGTGCTATCCTTGGCTACGGCCATACACATCAAACAAGCTGGAAGATCGGTCTGTTCCATGCGTCTTTATAGGATACTCGCTCACCCAAAGCGCATATTTGTGTCTAGAGATGAAGACAGCGCGGATTTATACATCGCGTCATGTTTGCTTAGCTGAGACGAGCTTTCCATATGCAACAAAAATCTCCAGACCAGTGTTACATGAAAGCGAGAGAACAGTTTCAGAACAAGAGAATGCCACCAGCCGGGTACCAGTGATCAGTCAATCCACTCCGATAGCTCATCCTACAACAACCCCGTGTCCTGAGATTCTTCACCAACCGACACTGCCAACACATGTCACCTCCTCTGAGCTGCCACAGTAGCCTGAGAATGGAGCTGTGAATCATCTCGAGAGTCACCATCCACGATCACTCCCTCCGTCTTCTCAAACAAATCCTCTGCAACCTGCAACAACCACCAGTCACACAAATCCTACCACTGAAGCCCAACCTTCCTCCTCCTCTCCTACAGAACCAAGAAATACAAACACTGATACCCAACCTTAACCTACCCACACACAACCTATAAACTCAGAACCTACTGAACCAATAAACCCAGAACCCAATGAACCACAAAATATCCACTCAATGCGCACAAGAGCAAAGAACCGGATCACAAAACCAAAACAGAAACTAAACCTTATGGCCACCAAAACAAACCACCAGCCAAAAATACCTACGACTGTGGCAGAGGCTCTCAAGGATCCCAACTGGCGCAACGCAATGATGTAGGAGATAAATGCTCAGTTGAAACATCATACGTGGGACTTGACACCAGCAATGCTTGCTCAAAATATGATCACTTGTAAGTGGATTTTCACAATTAAATATCGTCCTGATGGTTCAATTGAAAGGTACAAAGCACGCTTGGTAGCAAGAGGATTCAATCAACAATATGGCTTGGATTACTCAGAAACCTTTAGTCTGGTGATAAAGTCGACGACGATCCTTTTGGTGCTTGACATCGCTGTTAAGCGAAACTGGAGTATCCATCAGCTTGACATCAACAATGCCTTTCTTCAAGGCACACTATCTGAAGAGGTTTATGTGTCTCAACCTCCGGGATTTATTGATAGAGATCGTCCTAACCATGTTTGCAGATTAAACAAAGCTCTCTATGGCCTTAAGCAAGCACAGCGAGCTTGGTACAACGAACTCCGCCGGTTTCTCATAAGCTCGGGATTCACCAACTCTCTAGCTGATACGTCCTTGTTCATCTATCGTTGCAGCAATCAGTTCATCTATGTCCTGGTTTACGTCGACGACATCATCATCGCTGGTGATCCAAAACTTGTTCAGGCCTTCAATATGTCTTTGGAAAATCGGTTCTCGTTGAAAAATCTTGGCTCCCTAGGCTATTTTGGGGGTATTGAAGCAACCAGAACAAAGCAAGGAATTCATTTCATGCAAAGAAAATATATCACAGATCTTCTTCGCAAGCAGAACATGGCTGATGCAAAACCAGTTTCCACTCCCATGCAGTCTACGCCAAGACTAACGTCTTGCTCCGGAACACCTCTCACAGATGCAAAAGAGTATCGGCAAGTTCTCGGCTCTCTTCAGTATTTGTCCTTCACCCGGCCTGATATTGCCTTTGCGGTAAATCGTCTCTCCCAGTACATGCACAGTCCTACAGATCAGCACTGGCAGGCTGTGAAAAGAATCCTCCGGTACTTAGCAGGGACATCATCACATGGGATCTTCCTCAGGGCTGACACACTGTCATCTATGCATGCCTTCTCCGATGAGGATGATTTCATCTCCACAAATGCCTACATAATCTACCTAGGAGGAAGCCCGATTTCTTGGTCATCACAAAAACAGATAAGTGTTGCACGATCCTCAACAGAAGCAGAATACCGAGCCGTTGCCAATACTGCCTCAGAATTTCGGTGGATGTGTTCTCTACTGACCGAAATGGGCATCACGCTCCCTGCAGCACCAGTTGTCTACTGTGACAATGTTGGTGCGACGTATCTCTGCGCAAATCCCATTTTTCACTCACGGATGAAACATGTCGCTTTACACTATCACTTTGTTTGTGGCAACATCAGCTCAGGAGCTCTACGTGTCTCACATATCTCGACAAAAGATCAGCTCGAAGACACACTAACCAAGCCGCTGCCTCTTCCACGCTTCAAGGAGTTGAATTACAAGATTGGAGTCAAGCATTTGCCTCCATCTTGAGGGAGGGTGTAAGATATATGTATAGCATAAGGTTTTGATTGTAATTACTTAACAGTTAACCCTACTATAATCTCTTATATAAGATGTACTCTCTACTCATAATAGAATCATTCAGCATTCCATAACAGCTAGTACGTCGGCACAATCTTGGCTGGTGCTGCAGCACATCGACTCTAACCCCTCGCCTGTGCAGTCCGTCGCACATATAGGTTATTAGTGAGGTTCGAACCCCCGACCTCATCCTATAACAACTCTCCATAAAACAAGTTGTCACCAATTGAGCTGCAAATCAATTGGTGACAGCTTGTTTTGTGAGAGTTGTTAAAGGGTGAGGTCGGGGGTTCGAACGTCACCAATAACCTACATGTGCGACGGACTGCACAGGGGAGGGGTTAGAGTCAATGCGCTGCAGCGCCAACCAAGGTTGTATCGACGTACTTGCCAGCTGGATCCCACGGGGAGGTTGTTACAAGAAAAATCATATATCAAAAATGTGATTAGATTAGCTTTAAAGTAAAAATATTGAGCAACTCATGAAAATTTTAACTTTCCTTTTTAAGTTCACGATATGAGAAAAAAAGAAGGTATTAACTTCTTTTTTGTTAGTTTGTTAGATTTTATGCATATTAATAAGGGGAAATTGCCAAAAATACCATTTTCCTAGTACCACTTTTCAAAAATACCTTAATCATTTTTACACTTGTTTTTTAAAAGAAAAAAACACACTTATAACCATTGGATTAATTAATCTAAGACTTAGGATTTACAGTTAAGGGGTGGTGTATGGTGGGGGTAGGGTTTAGGAATGTAAAATTTAGAATTCTAATTAATTTTAAAAAAAATTGCCTCTTAAAAAATGGTATTTTTGAAAATATCTCTTTAATGAAGGTAAAAATGAAAATTGGTACAACAAAAATGGTAAACTTGAAATCCTCCCATTAATAAGCAACTTGGAATAAGTGAATATAATTGTTAATTTTGTAGAGATCACGAGGTTTAGTTTAATTTAACAAACATAAATAATTAAAAATATATATATTCTGATATCTATTAAAAAAAGTTTATACTTGTTTTGCCAACAAATATTACAAGAAAAAATGTTAAGTTTTATTTAGCCTAAGTAGTATTAATTAATAAAAGCTTTGAATACATAGATTTGACTCGTTTTAGTTCGAAATTTTGAATTTCACTAATTAGTAACTCTATAATTATGATATTTTGTATGGAATTGAGTTTACTACTTTACAGAAATTTTTAACGTTGAAAATCACTAAGTTTGAGATTGTTGATTTTGCTAGTGACACAACGACTCTCTTAAACTAATAATACAGTATAATAAATTTATAATGCCATTTTAAAAACGAATGTTACATTATGCATCATAATTTTCTTACCATATCAAAATATCTAGTTTTTGTAGCAGAAATTAAAATTGTGAAATGAATTTACGGAAAAAAGATTTTAATAATAAATCTTCATAAATAAAGTTAAACATGCTCACTTTTCGTGAAGCCATCTTATCAATTAATGCACCAAAATTGGCACTTTACTATAATTTTAATTTCTTATTAAATATAAATATATTTTTTTTTGTTTAAATCATATATATTAATGTAATATATAATAGTTAAATATTATATTTATAATTAATAATCCGATAATAGAGCCAGAATTGAAACTAGCATTTTTCGCTATGCAACCGAGAAAGCTCGTGGGCTAAACGGAATGACAGCATTTTCTACTAAAAGTTATGAGATATCGTGAAGAATGATTTAACCAGTATGGTTAATGACTTCCTTTTTTGAGGCATCATGGCTCAAGGATTTAACGAAACAAATATCTACCTCATACCCAAGAGAGAGAAACTTAAAGAGATGAGACAATTTCGTCTGATCAGTCTGTCCAAAGTGAGCTACAAGATAATCTCTAATGTCTTTTGTCGAGATTGAAAAAAGTTCTTCCAGAGCGAATATCTGAAATTCAGTCAGCCTTTCTGGAAAACAAATAACTGATAACATTATCATTGCTCAGGCAACGTTTCATGCGCTCAGAACAAAGCCCGGAGGGAGCAATAAGAGGCTGACTATAAAAACAGATATGGGCAAAGCCTACGATAGGATGGAATGAGATTTCATTAGACCAGTAATGGAAAAGATGGGTTTCTTTGAAATCATGAAATATTGGATTATGTGAGGCATTACCTTGGTGAACTACAAGGTATAATTTTGAGAAATCATCTCTCTTTTTAGTAAGATAGTCCCAGCAACTGTTAAGCAAACGATAAAATATACTTTAGGCATCCAAAACAAAGGTGGAATGGGTTCCTACTTAGGAATGCCAAGGGTTATTAGTGGATTAAATTGCAGGCTCTTTACCTTATTGAAGGAAAAGCTACAACATAAGGTTAATGGATGGTCATCCAGATGATTGTCAAAAGGAGGAAAAGAGATTCTCATAAAATATATTGCTTTAGCGCTCCCGGTGTATGTTATGTCGATTTTATTATTGCCTCTAGACATTTGTGAAAAACTAGCTAGTGCCATTGTATTGTTTTGGTGGACCTCATGCCCATCAAAAAGACGAATACATTGGATAAAAAGGGAGAAACTATGCTTATCAAGGGAATAAGGTGAACTTGGGCTCCGTGTGATTCAAGAGTTTAACATGGCTTTACTGGCAAAACAATTATGGAGATTAACCCAGAATCAGAACTCTCTCTTAGCAAATTGTTTTGCGGGAAAAATATTACTGAATAAGTTCGCTATTGCGATTAAGTTCAAACGATAATCCTTCATATGTCTGGACAAGATTTTCAACGGTAAGACCTTTATTAATGTTTGGAGTTAGACACAAGATTCACTTTGGGTATGAGGCCAAAACATGGGAAGATCATTGGATCCCAACTACACCTTCGAGACCGGCTAGGCCCAGAGTTTCGAATGTTCATCCACAAATTATTGCTAGTGATTTCCTTGATGCTGAAAAATTAATGGGATGTAGAGATGCTGGAAAAAATTTTGCATGCATAGGATATCCCATAATTAGGAGCTTGGCCATAAGCCGAACCAATCAAAGAGAGATATTGTTGGAATTTGACGATGAGTTGACAGTACACGGTGAAGTCATGATATTGGGTTGCCCGGAACATCATCGTTGAGAGAGTGACATATGTATATTCGGAACCAAGCATCATTAAGCTGCAAGTCTTTGCTTGAAATGAACCCTAAGACTAAGTTTTGAAGCCATTTCAACTTTTTGGATATGCAAGCTTTTCATATCTGAGGACAATATCAATTTTCAGAAGACTTCTCGGCAGACTCAACGGAAGACTTCTCGACAGACTTCACAAAGTACTTCTCGGCATACTTCACGAGTAGACTTCACGGAAGACTTCTAGGAAGACTTCTTGGAAGACTTCTTGGTAGACTTCAAGCGAATTAAATGAGAAATTAAAAATTAAGTGGGAACTTAATTTTTTTTTCCCATTTAATTCGCTTGAAGTATACCTACTCATGAAGTCTGGCAAGAAGTTTTATGTGAAGTATGTCGAGCAGTCTTCGGTGGAGTCTGCTGAGAAGTCCACCGAAGTCTGATATTGATATTGTCTTCATATACAAAAAACATGCATATCTAAAACGTTAAAATGGCTTCAAAACAAAAAACAGCTTCAAAAATTAAACTTTTTTATGCCTAAATAATAAATAAAACAATCACATTAGGTTATCTATAGCTTGTTTGAATTATGAGAAAGACATGAGACAAAAAGATGAGAAATTGATATAAATTTTAGTGCCTTTAAGTTCAAATAGATTGGAGAATTTTAAAAAGATAAATATTACATTTTTGTTGCAGCCGTTTAAGGGGAAGAGAGTGAATGTGTCAATTTTCTTTATATAAATAGACAAAAATTCCAATTAGGTTAAACATTTTCGGTTTGGAAGACTTCCCATGAAATCTTCTAACATAAAATGCACTAAAAGAATTTTTCGGAGGTTCTAATGAAATTTTCTCGACTCGAGAAGACTTTGGAGAAGTCTGCTAATGAAGTCTAAAGTCCAACTAAGATCTTAAAAACCTTCATATCCCAAAATGTTAAAATGACTTCAAAACATACAAAAACTTCAACAAAAAGAAATATATGCTTTGAAATAAATAAAACAGTCACATTATGTTGAATCTATAAAAAATTTAAAATTTAACATATAAACACACACACAAAAACACATATCTAAAATTAAAGATCAATCTTTCAAGGAGTGGAAGATGAAAACTATGAAATGAAAAACCTGAAAAAACAAAATAAACTAGTGAGAAAGACATAAAATGAGAAATTGATATAAATTTTGGTGTTTTCAAGTTCGAATAGATTAAAGAGAGGTTGAAAAGTCTTAGAGTAAGAAACATTAGATTTTTGATACATCCATTTGAGAAGAAGATAGAGAATGTGTAAATTGTAGACAACTTGGTTGACCAAAGTATTTGTGAGTATGTGACTACTATAATAGCTTCGGATATTAATTTTGATTACTCTTTTGTTATAGTTTTTGAACACTCTTTTGTCTTTTTTAACTCTTCCAACCGCACTAATCGATACAAATTGTTCGATCATGTTTCCTGACACCGGCAGCTCCATAATTTGTCGGCGTCGTCTTCTCTCTTCCTTCTTCTATTCATCTGTCTTTTTCTCTATGTTCTTCCATGTTTCTTCCCAAAAATTTCTCATACTTTTAGGCTTCTTAAGCTTCACCAACATCATTGTACTTTAAAAGGTTATCGGAGCCGTCTCCGGATCTCTTGGCTTATGTTCCTCATCTGCACCCCGCATCCATCTCTCATGACCCCACTGACCTGATTTATGAAGCTCGACGACTCGAAGCACCACTTTCCTTTCAATCCGGTGAACAAATAAGGGATTTAAATTGTGAATCTTTTTACATCGTTTATAAGAAATAAAAATAAATAAAATAAATGATTTAAACTAACCATTTTTGTAGTGTAACTTCATACACATAAAACGACACCAAATTTTAAATTTTACAATATATTTTAACTTTGTTAATATTATAAAGTAACTATTTAAATTAATACTTATTAACTTTGATATATAAAACAATAGTTTTATAGATTTAAATTAAAAATAAATAATTACAGATTAATTTTTATGAAATTTATTTATAAACTAAATGTTATGTATAAGTCAATGGTCACACACTTAGTATAAGAAATTACTTTGGTCTAGTGGTTAAATGTTTTTACTTGTCTACTAGTTCATGAGTTTCAACTTCCCAAGCAAACAATTTTTAATTTTACAGAATTTATCCAAAACGACGATGTTTTGGATAAATTATCGGTTGACTAACACTTTTAAAGGTCAATATATATAAGTGTGATTTTGAATGTTGAAATAGTTTTTTTAGAATTTTTGTTTAATTCAGTATGAAATACACACTACTACAAAGTTCAGGATGGAAAATGCAGAACAAATGAAGTTTATGTTGAAATAGGTCTTTTTCCAGTTAAAGTATATGTCTTAACCATTTGGTTAGAAGTTTTATCAATCCAAATGGCTCGTTTTGGTCTAGTATTACACCGAACCAAACTGGAAAACCTTTATTTGATAAGATTAACTAAATATATTAATAATATAAAGATATAAGATATTTAATTATTTAATCTAAATAATTAAACATAATATTATATATTTTACTTTTACATGAATAGAAGAGACCAACTAATAATAAAAAATAAAAAATAAAATGAATCTTATACACTATCACTAGAACAAAAAAACTACCTATGAAATTTATATTAGGTTCAAAGATAACAATACAAAATTATTAGACCGTATTTTTTTATATTTTGTTTTGATGCTTGGCTTTACGCTTAAATATGAAGAAACTATTAATTCACTACAAGAAAACATATTTTTACGATGATCATATTTTTTGTTAATTTGTCGTAATAGAGTTACGACAAATTAACGAGGAAAAGCGATTTGCTGTAAAACATCCTTCGTAAAGAAAGATTTGTCATAAATTCCACATAAGTTTTACAAGGAAACGTTGTCGTCGTAAAAAGATTCGTCGTAAAGCCCTCGTAAAATTACCTTGTAATGTCCGTGTAAAACTTATGGAACTTTACAAGCCGGCCTTGAAAGTTGATGTAAATTTTACGAGGAGTTAACTGGTCAGTCGTTGTAAACTCCTTGTAAAAATTTATGAAGAGTTTACATCGTTGTTTATATATTATATTTTTATATTATATATGATATTACAAATATTTGAAATTTGAAAATATTTAAATTATAAAATAAAATATTAAAAATTTAAAATGTTTAAAAGCCATATAAATATCATAAATAATATTTAAATTTATAATACAAAACAGAAATAATAAATAATAAAATCTAAAGGATCACATTGTCGAAGTAGCTGGGGTGCCGCTCTGTTTCGGAAAGGTTCGATCCGTTGATTTGGGAGGAGGTTGCTGCATCCCGAGAGCCGCTCGTCTAGCGTCCAACAATCTATGCATAAGTTATTTTCCCACTGCCATAACGTCGAGCATATCTTCAAGTTAGTCCAAGTGAACCTGCTGTAAATCCATTCGAGTCCGCATCTGAGAAGTCTCTTGCTCTCGTCTTGAAGAATATGACGAAGTCGCCCTTGCGAGTTTGTTGAAAGAGCCAATCCGTCCCTTCTTTCTATGAGCCACCTTTTTCAAAAGAATAATGCATATTAATATAATTATATTTTTTTACAAATAAATTAAAATATATTTTAAAATTTCACCTCTTTGAAGATCCGGTCGACCTCTTCCGTAGTTAATTTGACAGGTAATCCATCGGGAGACTATTGGGTTAGTTGTGTCTCCGGCTCTTCAACCCGAGAAGCCACTTAGTGAAATATTTTCTCCTACAGTGGATCAACAAAAACCTTGTCTAATGTGGCATGAGTTATTTTGAATAGTTCAAACAGAGATGGTAAGATGGTAAGACTCCGGTCTTCTCGGCCTACAAACATAAAGAATAAATTAAATATGATTTTAAAAAGAAACTAATTAATAAGTAAAATAAAATAAATAAACTAAATATTAAAAATAAAATCCCGGCATGGGATGTTTGCCCGGTTCTATGAAGCATGAACTCCGGGAAGTAGAGAAATAGTTGGACTTGCAGATCGAGGAGGGTAGCTTCCGTAAGGCGATGAGACCATCCCATACATCCTTCGAGATCTCAGTGGGCTTCCCGTCATAACCGTGAATTTACCACTTGTCCTTCCAATCTGAGACAGTATTGCAAAGGCGAACTTTTGATTTTGCAACGAATTCCGCCTTCACCCTCTCGTGGATCGCTAAGGACCAGTGCAACCTTTGCTTAGACAAAAAAAATAAAAAAAATATTAAAATAAAATAATTAAAGATTAAATATAAAAAATAAAATATTTACTGCAAAACATTTAAACCACGTCATCTTAATGTGGTGTAGAGTCATAGTCAAGTTTGAATGGACTTCGACAAAATACCCTTAATCATGTCCGAAACGCTCTGGCTGACACGCTTGTTGGCTCCAAACCTGAAAAATAATACCAACTTGTTGGAAAAAAATTAATATGATATCAAAATTTTAAATAACTTACCAATAAGTACCCCGCGGTCGATCGGGATCCGGATTATCTAAACCCCCTCGCCCTGGCTGGAAAAGAAGATCCTCCAGTGTATATGTAGCATATTGTGTAGATAACGGTACATGCAAATTTGGATGAACTACAAGCTGTTGCGGCAGGATCATGTGAAGCAGGTGGAGCTGCTGGGGGAGGAGGTGGAAGCATCTGAGGGGGTATCTAAGGTCTAGGATGAGGAGGGATCCAAGAAACTCTATGAGACGCTTTAGAGTCATGAACGGCCTCCGTAGACGACGGGCCGGATGAAGATGCAATCCCAACACCGTCACCAAACATCCGACCATAAGTGGGTGCACGTGGTTTTGGCCTAGAAACCATCTAAATTAAAAACAAATTGGCATCAGTAAAATAAGTTCAGTTACCTACACTAATCAGCAAAACTAATTACCTGAACTAATTACTTAAACTAACCACCTAAACTAATAAAAAAAGAAAAAAAATAGAGGAGGGGAGAACGTACCGATTTTAGGGGTGAGTTGAGAGGAATGAACGAGGCTCGCCTCGTTCAGGGTCTCGTGTTTATATAGGGAAAACACTGTCCTCGTCAATTTCACGTAAAGTTACGAGGAATTTACGAGGCCCGTTTTTTTATTATGACGAAGTTACTAGGTCGTTATTTTCATTACGACAAAGTTACCAGACCAGCTTTTTTTAAATTACGACTAAGTTTCAAGGTCCGTGTTTTCTATTGCGATGAAGTTACCAGGCCCAGGTTTTTATTTTACAGCGAAGTTACCAGGTCCACGTTTCATTTTACGATGAATTTACCTGGTCCGCGTTTTCAATTACAACGAAGTTACAATGTCATATATGAAACCCCAAAAATCAATTCGCTAAACCCAAAAGTTACTTATCTACAGCATCATATATTTTTTACACCTCCATCCTCATTATTCACTTTTCCTTAAACCCTAAACTGTAAATAAATTTTTAAATCCCAAATGAATAAATATTATATTAAACAACATTTTTTTTACATTTGATAAGTCTTAATTACCTAATATAAAAGAACAACATTTGTTACATGTATTACATCTTTCTGAATCTTTCGAGTTCTCATCAATATCATCACAATGATCATCATCGCTTCCATCAAACTCGTCTTCACCTGCTTCATCCGTCACATCGTCGAGAAGATCTTCATATTGACGGTTATTCAGGTCAATAAGAAGGATTTCATCAGTTCATTGATCATGTACCTCTATTTCAGTGATACTCGCTTCTTCTTGCAAATGTGCTTCTTCTCCAGCAACTATTCGTCCACGAGGTGTAATCTTGATAACAGCTAACCAAGTTATCCCCAAATTTATAAGGCGAGGGTATGGAATGAAGCTAAATTTCTCGGCTTGGGAAGCTAAGATGAAAGGCTCAAATTTGATGTATTTTCTTACAGAATTGACATCCACAACAAGGAATTTGTTAAACCGAACACCTCTATTCACAACGGGTCCAAACCAGTCACATTTGAAGCGGATACATTTTAGCTTCAACAACCCGCAAATTCCACTTCAGTAATCTCTTGGAAATCTCGTAAAAGTCTGATTCACCTTTCACACATATTATGTAGTTACTTGTTGTCGGACGTCTCCCACATTCTTATGCAAGAAAGGTAAAATCTCGTGTAAAATACATAGGTGATGTGGTGACTTTTTCTACTGGATCTAGGACCAAAACGTGAAACCATGTGGGTAATATGGATCGTCATAACCAACCTACAAAATTTACATCAATATTTACCTTTCAAACAAATGTGTCACTATATGCTCGCAGTTGAGCAGAATATAAGTGTGGGCACTATGCTCATCCTCGTCACTGGACCACCATATTTCTCTCAATCTATCACCAAAGCGTCCAATTTGGCAGAAAATGTCAGGAACATCGCTAATTGCATAAGTTGGCACGACTCCACCATCATCATATCTTCTATGAACTCTTTTCCTGATATGTATTCTTGGTGCAAAGTAGTGTGATGTGATGTACATGTTTCTGCTGTCAAACTTCCAGCAACTATTGAACATTCCACCTTTGCAAGATTTTTCGCTTTGCCCTTCAAATGTGTTTCATGGAGCGCTCGTATGGATACATCTATCCATTGTGAACAGGTCCACGAAGCAATGTCTCGTACGGAAGGTGGACAACTAGATGTTCCATAACGTCAAAAAGGCTAGAGGAAATATTTTCTCTAGGTTGCACATTATAATTGGAATGTTCTCATGAAGTTATTCCATGACTTCTTCATTAAACGTACTTGTGCTCAGGTTTCTGAAGAATGCTCCAATGACTTTATATTGAAAAAAAAATAACATGGTTAATAACATTTCATAACATATGTATATATATTATTAATTAATCAACACTATTTATCTTCAAGTGCTTCATATACATTTGTTGGAAGCATCTCAGCAAAAGCGAATGGAAGTAGTTGTTGCATAAACACATGAAAATCATGACTTTTCATTCCTGAGAACTTTTGAACTTGTTCAACACATCTTGAGAGATTTGAAACATAGCCATCACGGAACTTAACTTCTGATGCAGTCAATTAAACAAAGTCGTCTTCGCTTTTGATGAAAACCAGAAGATAGGAACTGGAACGTTTCTATTTCTTTTGATACATAACTCACTTCTTGAGAAAATATCAGGTAAATCCATCCTTAACTTTTTGCTATATGTTGTCTTCCCTGAGACATTCAGTATTGTATTCAAGATATTGTCAAAAACGTTTTCTCTTTATACATAACATCAGGTTGTGGTGTAAAAGAAAATCCTTCCAATAAGGCAGCTCCCAAAATATACTCTTCTTATGCTAATTGTGAGCAACCCCATACCCATCATATATATTTCGAGGAACATACCAGTTTCCTCCACGGCGAGTAGTTTTCTGAGCTACGTAGTAATTCAATTTGCGATTTGATCTATTCTCCAGTGAGATAAGGAGGAGGACTCTCTCTGACAACTTTTTGTACCTAAATGATATAGCATATTTATTACTAATTTTAGGCCCTCTAATAGGCTCTATTTAGGGTCTATTATGTGTGTCTAGGATATGTTTTAGAGTATTTACAGGTATAGCGACGTTTTGGAGATAAATGGAGATACTTGGAGCTTTTGGAGCATTTAGAGGAGAAGAATTCTTATCTGGATATTTGAAGAGGAGAAGTACAAGACTGTCGTCGATCGACGACACAGCCTTGGAGTCGACCGATGATAAAAGACCAAGGTCGATCGATGTTGCACACTTGCCATCGATCGGCACCCAACTCGCAAGACAATCGACTGAAAAGCCCAAGTTTAGAAGATAAATGACAAGAATGCCCTGAACGAGTTTTGACCTAGGTTTTAGGGTTTCTATATTTATGCTTATGTATTGAGAGCATGCAGAGTGTGCAAGTACAAGTCTAGGCAAGGCTTTACACAACTTACAAAGCTATATAAGGGAGAAGATTCATAACTCCTTAAGGAGAACCCTAGTATTTGATTTATGCATTCTATTCAGACTATGTCATCAACTAGATTTAGGGTTGAATGATAGCAATCATAGATTAGCCCAAAATTACAATTGCTAGTTTAGTTAATATCAATCAATTGATTTGTGATTAATGCTTGCATTCTAGAGTAGCTAACTAGGATCTCGAAAGTAGGACATTGACGACTATGAGAGTAGGTTTTGTGCCAGAATAGACTCCATCGAACTAGGTTGTTAGGCGCATGCGATAGCTGGTCTAATAAGTCTAGTGGACTTATCAAATCTAGTTCGCACTTCCTTCTGATTTCACTGTCGACCGACATCAGGCCATAGTTGTCGATCGATGGTCTTTCCCTTTACTCTCATACGAGATTTGGAGTTAAAAGGGTTAGAATAGTTAATATTTGAGTTCTAGTATACTTACATATATGTGCTTCATATTCATTATAATCCATTAGGCTTGAAACCCAAGATCTAGCATATTTACATTTGTGTCACGTTAGTTTATTAGAATATTTCCATATTTGCATTATTAGCATATTTCCATATTGCATCTCTACTTCTTGATAAGGAATATTTCCTTAACTGATTGTTTGCCACCCATATATATTCACCTAGCTTAATCTTTAGAAAAAAGAAATCTATTGTGTGTCATTGCTCTCTGTGGATTTTATCCCTAAGTAATACACATGATCTCTTTTGGCAAGAGTATTATTTGTGTGTTAAGACTAGGGTTAATTTGATAATGATTCGTTTAGGATATTTATACTTTGCTAGAACAATAAAAACACTCATGTCAAATTTGGCGTTGTTGTAGGGGAGCATTGATCGCCATTAGATTTAATTTATAGGATTTAGTCTAGGTTTGTTACTATTTTCAATTTACTATATCTTTTTCCTTGTTTTTCAAGTGCATGCAAAGACACCCTAGGAGCAATAAAGGACAAGACTACTATTCTCTGACCCCGATAGACTATAATGTACGATTCACCAAGAAAGACGACAAGCATCGATCGACAGCAACAACACTCCATCGACCGACACTTCTTTAGGGACAACATCGACCGACATCAGAACTCGAGTATCGACCGACACTGATCACATACCAACGATCGACAGCAAAGTATCCACATCGATCCACAAAATCAGACTAGTTCAGATGGTTACGACTTTGGTATTGATTCGGGACGAGAAGGGAGACATGCATGACCTAGACAGTCATCTGTGTAATGCAGCAGGTCAAAAGATCGAGTAGAAAATAGAAGCTGGACAGGTGCACTAGCTCAATGCACTGATTAAGGATGGTTTTTGGGTAGAGGTGAAGAGAGAAAGGATACAAGAGGGAGGATTTCGTGTAGAAAATTTGAGTTTCCCCACAGCTCACACGTGCATCGATCGACAATAGTTAATGGGAATCAATCGATGGTGCATGTGGAGTTAGTAGAATTGGAAAAATCTTTGAACATCGTTTGACGCATCAATCATAGAATCGATCGACAGTTCCCAGCAGCAAAACGGGTTCCCTTTCCAAAATTGTGAATATGACAACTCCGGAGCAGAAGATGGGTGCATCAGAGCCTATGATGGCTGACAAAACTTTCAAAGGATCATCCCAGGAAGAAACAGAGGATTGTTCTAGAGAAGAAAAGTGATCCTGGAAAATATTTGGTGCCATGTCTGATCAAAAGCCACAAGTTTCCCAACGCCCTCTGTGATACTAGATCATCGGTGAGCATCATACCCACAGCTATGAGAGAAAAGTTGAACCTGAAAGTGGAGCCTTCCAGTGATTCTTTCATCTATGTGGATTGCTCCAGAGTGGATTCAGGACGTATTTGTAGAGATGTCCCACTGCAATTTCAGGATGTATTAGTCCCGATAGACTTCCACGTGATGAATATCCAAATCAATTGGAATTCTTCCTTGTTACTTGGAAGAGCTTTCACGGCTACCGTGGGAGGTATCTGCGACATGAGGACAAACAGGTTGTGCCTTTCCTTGATTGATCATAATGTTTATTATGAAATTTATAAGAATAAACATGTCCTCATGAAATTGTGTGATAATGCAGAACTTGTGGCCACATGCTTCTGCGATTATGACTTTAATGAAGAGTTGGAAGATGGAGCATCGATCGACACACAACCCAGACTATCGATCGACACGCTTTAAGTTCAGCAATTGGTCAACGCCCACCCTTTGTTATCGATCAACACTCAAACTCCAGAACCGATCAACAATTACCACACATATGGTGATTACAACACACCATACCCCGAGTACGACGAAGACTATAGAGAAGAAGAGATAATCAAGTATTGTAGTATTACTATGGAAGAGGCTGATGTTTTTCATATTTCCCATCGACTCAGGAAATCGAAATAGATCAACGGTAACCCTATTCCATCGATCGATACTGACCAAGAAATATAATCCGAAGTATATTCAGCTGCAGAACGCGAGAAGGAATATGGTTATCTACAACCAGATGACTTCGGTATCATGAGAGATCCAGACGGTCACGCAAGAGCTATGGATGGCAGACTAGTTAATGTCACGAGGGAAGATATTGCAGACATCTTGTCATGGCTAATGGTGCTGGAAACCTTTTCGTGCAACAGTCTGGTTATCGCGCATCGATCGATGGTCACCATACACCATCGACGAACGTTCAGTATGCAAAAGATACGATGAAGATTACCTATAGGAAAATCATACTGAATATCGCGGCCTGGCATCAGAAGGCGCTGGATGGGTGATGAACGCGAGAGTGGATAATCCAGCATTGATCACAGGCTACTCATGGCCTTCGAATGACATCAGACGCGAACCAGAACATGAACATAGAGTAGACAAGACAATATTGGTAATCTCAGACTAGATGAGTTTGGAATTTTCAGAGACCCAGAGAGATGTGCACAGGCTCTTCATGGGAGAATCCTACATTTATCTAAGGAGGATGTAGCAGATGCCCTTATTATGGCTAATAGATAGTACTTTATTTGGACAGCAGCAGAAGCCATCGATCGACAAACACCATTCAGCATCGATCGATATTGAGGAGCAAAGATACGAGCCGATTCCTACTGGTCCATACACTTTCAAGCCAACATCGATCGACACCAACATCAAGACGTTGATCAATTGGCGTTTTGAGCAAGGTGCGAGAGTTTTATACTGAAGGCAACAGACTTTTCTGCTGTGAAAAGAAAGATGAGTATGGCATCTACAGAGATGAGAATGGTAATGCACGAGCTACACACGGAAGGGTAGTAAATGTGCAAGCTGAAGACATCAGAGCAGTTCTAGAGAGAGCTAATTTGTTTGAGCAGAGCTACACATGTTTAACAGAACATGCGGTAAGGATCGCTATGTCTAGGAAGGATCAACAGATATACATCAGAGAAGAGATTGATGATATTGTGAATAAGATCTACAGAACTCAAGAAAAGTCACTGGATGATTTCTACAAGAGGTTGGATGATGTCTACTATCATATAGACACCTGCCTCACTGGTTTGACTGCACGCATGAATGAGATGAAGCAAGATGTAGATATTGTTCAGAGACAACATGCGATTGGGGCAGACAACTGAGCATCGATCAACGGAAACATCAGGCCATCGATCGACACTAAAGACAATGAATAGATGACGGCAGCATAAATAGAATTGGAAGATAGGTTCGATGAGATTGCATTTTCTCAGAGCCTTATGAAGGAAGATATTTCTCAGCAACTGCTAGATTTAGAATGCTACAGCGCAATGTTGGGAAACTACAAGAGGTATGCATTCCATGGCATTTTCCAGAACAGTTACAAGGAATGAGAAAACCATAGGAGATGAAGCAATAAGGAGCTTCATTAGTACATGGTTTCAGAAGAGCAAAGAAGATTTAGACACTTATTTTCCAAGTGTTGATCCCACTTCATACTATTCAAAGAGTTCACAACGTCGAGCTTAAGACTATAACCAAGCGCTGAGAGGGAGACAACCCACTGTTTAGCAAGCTTTTATTTCGTTTTTACTTATACTACTACTTATTTCGAGTTTTATGTTGTTTTATAGACTGTCTGAGTCACCATCGATTGCACCACACAGGCACCATCAGTCGACATTGGATCGCAACTATCGATGGACCACACATGCCTACCATCGATCGATACTATTTTACAGAGTCTGGTATCAAGTTTTCCTACTTAATCTATTTACTTATGATTTAATTTTTCCTAACCAATCCGGGGCGGATTACACTAGGGAATGTGTAATTTAAGTTTAAGGGAGGTTCGCTAATGCTAGTTGATTTGTTTTGAGTTTTATTTCTATATATATATATATATATAGATACATAAGTTTTTCAAAAAGTTTTATTGAGTCAAGAAGGGGACTACGATCAAGATTTATTATTGACTAATCACACTTTAGCACCATTTTAAGAAGATTGTTGCAGAGATTACTAGAGATACCAAAGTGGATCATCCTGCCACTATATCACACTTGCTTAGAAAATTTGAAGGAACCGAAGCTGGTTTCCAACACTAAATCTTACATTATTTCCTTGCTTTGGGGCTTGGTATAGAATGGATCGGATTCCTTCTACAAGTATGTAGGTACAAGTCATTGCACCTTTGGTTCCCTTCTCTATTTCTCTTCAGCATCTACCTAATAGCTGAAAAGATTGAGATGACTTCCCGAGATGCGGAGGGGTAGGTAAATTACCTATGACCCCATTATTCTAATTCGGAGGAACGATCACACATTGTTGGAAGCGATGGGTACGTACATTACCGATGACCCCACTATTCGCCTAAAACTTTTCCCAAAAAGCAAAAGAAAAAAAAGAAAAGAAAAAGAAAAGAAAAGAAAAGAAAAAGAAAAGAAAAGAAAAGAAGAGGAACATCGAAAATGAGATGGCAAGATGGACTGTATCTGCATCATTTTCCATTAAGTTTGAGATCAAGAAAGATTCAGGGAGAAAAGGGGGAAAAAGAACTGGAGAAAACTTTGTGCCTAGTTGTTCATATACTTGCAGGGGTAGAGTTCATGTGTCCTTTGATCAATATTCCCAAGGTAAAGTCTGCACTTTTATTTTATACAAAGAAATGAAATCAGTAGAGGGGTGAGTCAGACTAGTTTTTGCTAAGTTGTTGGTAGACTGGATTTGGATGCTATACTAGGATACGGTATATAAAGTTTTTATGTGATTGACTTGATAGGATGTGGTTGCAACAAAGTAAGGTGACAGTTATACTTAGACATTATGTGAGTCTCCGCTTTTTAGAACCTCTTTCATAGGCTTAGTTTGCTTGAGGAAAAGCAAAAGTTTAAGTCTAAGAGAGTTGATATAGCCTATTTATTACCAGTTTTAGGCCATATTCTAGACTCTATTTAGGGTCTATTATGTGTGTCTAGGATATGTTTTAGAGTATTTACAAGTCCAGGGACGTTTTGGAGATAAATGGAGATACTTGAAGCTTTTGAAACATTTAGAGGAGAAAATCCGTAGCTGACTATTTGAGGAGTCGAAGTACAAGACTGTCGTCGATCGACGACACAGCCTTGGAGTCGACCGATGATGAAAGAACAAGGTCGATCGATGTTTGAGGAGTCGAAGTACAAGACTGTCGTCGATCGACAACACAGCCTTGGAGTCGACCGATGATGAAAGAACAAGGTCGATCGATGTTTCACACTTGCCATCGATCGACACCCAACTCGGAAGACAGTCAATTGAAAAACCCAAGTTTGGAAGACAAATGACAAGAATGCCCTAGGCGAGTTTTGACCTAGGTTTTAGGGTTTCTATATTTATGCTTATGTATTGAGAGCATGCAGAGCGTGCAAGTACAATCGTAGGCAACGCTTGACACAACTTACAAAGCTTTATAGTTTTAGGTTTTTAGGGCAAAAGATTCATAACTCCTTAGGGAGATTTGTATTGGAACCCCAGTATTTTATTTATGCATTCTATTCAGACTATTGTTCTTTCTTTGATTGTGTTTGAGTAGTCATCAACTAGATTTAGGGTTGAATGATATCAATCATGGATTAGCCCAAAAGTAGGATTGCTAGTTCAGTTAATATCCATCAATTGAGTTGTGCTTAATGCTTGCATTCTAAAGTAGCTAACTAGATATCGAAAGCAGGACATGGACGACTACGAGAGTATGTTATGTGCCAGAATAGACTCCATCGAACTAGGCTGTTAGGCGCATACGAGAGCTGGTCTAATAAGTTTGGTGGACTTATCAAATCTCGTTCACACTTCCATCTGATTTCACCGTCGATCGTCATCAGGCCATAGCCGTCGATCGATGGTTTTTCCTTTTGCTCACATACAAGAGTTGGAGTTAAGGAGTCAGAATAATTAATATTTGAGTTCTAGTATACTTACATATTTGTGCTTCCTATTCACTATAATCTATTGCGCTTGAAACCTTAGATCTAGCATATTTACAGTTGCATCAAATTAGTTTATTAGAATATTTCCATATTTGCATTATTTCCATATTTGTATTATTTTCATATTTGCATTATTAGCATATTTCCATGTTGCATCTCTACTTCTTGATTAGAAATATTTCCTTAACTGATTGTTTGCCACCAATATATATATATATATATTCACCTAGCTTAATCTTTAGAAATAAGAAATCTATTGTGTGTCATTGCTCTCTGTGGATTTGATCTCTAAGTAATACACATGATCTCCTTTGGCAAGAGTATTATTTGTGTGTTAGGAATATGGTTAATTTGATAGTGATATGTTTAGGATATTTATACCATGTTAGAACAATAAAAATACGCATGTCACTAAACGATGGAAGGGGGGAAAATCAACGATGACAATCAAACCAACAACTCTTCCTACCATTCTTCAGTTAAAAAGCATCTGAAGATCCAAGACAATGTGGACAAGATAAACTTCCATGTGTAGTCCATCTAGAAAGCATTTCATAAGCAAGAAAGTCACTTATCGTCCACATCAGAATTGCTCGCATCGTCGAATTGTTTTTCATGGAACAATCATACGTCTTCACCCCTTCCGACCACAAGTCCTTCAACTCTTGTATCAATGGTTGATGAAAAACATCTAACGACCATTTTGGATGCTTCGAACCAGGGACTAATATGATCAAGAATATAAATTTTTGTTCCATGCACTCTCCGGGGGCAGGTTGTACGGCGTAGAAATGACTGGCCACAAAGAATTTTGTCTCCCAAACATTCAAAATGGACTAAATCCGTCTGTGCATAACCTAAGATAGACATTCTAAATTTTTTTAGCGAAATTTGAGTGTACTTTGTTGAAATGTTTCCATGCTCCTGCATCTGATGGATGAGCAATCTCGCCATCCCTCCGGACATGTTCAGCATGCCACCTCATCGCTCTGGCAATCCTCTCAGATTGATATAATTTTTTCAACTTGTCTGTAATTGGTATGTACCACATCCTTTGGTACAGTACCCTATTCCTCCCACGTCTTTGTGGTTTGAATCGTAGCTTCTTGGAGAATCCACACTCTTCTAGCTTCTCATCATCTCTTCAGTAATTCATGCATTTGTCGATGCAAACATCTATCATTTCCGAAGGCAACCCAAGACTATAAAACAATTTATGAATCTCATAATAAGATTCAGCTAACACGTTGTCTTCTGGCAAATACTCTTTAAACAACTCAGTCCATGCATCCATGAAATTCTCAGGTTAATTAAGATCCGATTTAATATTTATCATCCTAACTGCTATAGACAATTTAGAGAGATCTTCTCTACAACCAGTGTAGATTGGTTGATTTGCAGCATCGAGCATTTCATAAAAACATTTTTGCATCCAAATTAGGTTCTTCAACATTTCCAGTTTCATCATCTATTGTTGTAGTAGTTTCTTAAAATGCATCAATAATCATGTCGTGAACCCTATCATGATCTACCATATGTTCCTTCTGATGGTAACTATATTCATTATGCAAATGAATCGATTCTTCATTATAACCAGCATGTTGAAAATTACAATTACTATTACTAGCTTCATTTCCACCATAAACTTCTCCATGTTGAAAGCAAATATAGTATTGTGGTGTAAAACCTATGTTTACTATATGTTTTCATAAAGTTTCACTACGGGCAAATTTGAATTATTCCACTTCCGACAAGGACTAAACATCTTACTGCTTTCCTTCGTGATCGTTGTACGCCATGTCTGGTACATGAATGTCTCTAGCCCGTTAAGAATTGCATTTGTCACTCTACCGGAGAAATCTTTGTGCATATACATCCAACTTTGCAACTCGTAAATAGTTTTACCATCAGACATTTTTTTCTTGATTTTCTCTTCTTTTTTGTTTGTGTATTCTTTTGAATGAGAATGACATATATAGAAACTTTTTAAGTTTGGTAGGTAAAAGTGTAACTACGGATTTACAAGGAAATATTTTAATAGAATTTTACAAGTCTTTAACATATTATTTAAAAAGAATTTACAATGAAATTTGTTATGTGAACCACACTTACAAAATGTTTTCGCCTAAAATAATGGAAACATGATTCGTGGTAAAGTCCTTGTAAGATTGCAAGGAGTTTATGACGAATGTTCTCTTTCCTCATATAAGCGTTGTAAATTTACATCTACTTTACGACGAATTTTTTTCCTTGTAAATTTACGACGTCTTTACAAGTAATTGTCCTTTCGTCGTAATGTCGTGGTTATCTACTCATAACTTAACGAGAACTTGTAATTCTTCCTCGTTATAAGCATGTTTTCTTGTAGTGATTAATGTCAAATGATAATTTATTTTATGTTTTATAAACTATATTTTGTAACCAAACTAAAAAAAACTAAAATTAATTTGATTGAACTAAACAATCATAAAAAAAAACTAATTAAATTGAACTAGACATATACCAAACTGAAACCAACCGAACCAAATCAAAACAAACTATTTTTGGTTTACTTTAATTACAGATGTTTTAGGCTCAAACAAACCAAACCGAATCAAACTCAAATCTAAATCGAAATGCTTATTGAAGTGAGGAACTAAGGGAATAAGATTTTAACTTTAATTTAGGAAAAGCGAGGGGGGGGGGGGAATAGCCACATGGGCCGATACTCTATATCACCGAAGTAAATTGGCAAACTGGCCGAATTCTTACTATACTGGTTTTAGACCATTTTTTAGATCCTATCTTTATTCAACTGAGAGTCCCATGACTACGACTAAGTGATTAAAAAGTTGTCATAGTCCTGAGTTCAAAAAAAAGAAGAAAAAAAGTAGTCATAGTCCATCAGCAAAAGAAGAACTAATGATCATGCTAGTCATAGTCCATCAACTCAAAACAAAATTAATACTTTTTAGTTGACCACTGTTATAATAACTTTGGAAATATTATAATCACAATTTTTTTTGTCACAAATATAATCACAATTTCAATCAACATAACTAAAAGATAAATACTTTTACACATAGTAGTGTATGTAATAATTCGTTCTTATGAATATCAATTGTGTAATGCGATCTAAAATTTGACTAAAAGCAGAACATGGTAAAGATAAATAATACCTTTATAAGTTTTATTTAAAAAAAATCAATCTCATCTTGAACTGTAACCTACTAATAAATTTCCGTAAAAACCATACTAATTAATTATAAATTTTCTCCGATTGTTATGTCAAATCTAATCTTACCAAACTAGACGAGGTGTTGACCGTTAGACAGAATTAAACAACTTACATACAAACAAAAACACAAGCCGAGTAATAATAATAAAAACAATGGCTCAACTTCCATAATAAAAAAATTAAAAATAAAAGTAAATTCAAAATTAGCATTTACTCCATTACCAAAACTCGAAAATTCTTATGGTAGAAAAGCAAAAACCTTACGTTAATTCCAAAGGTTGCCAAAACCCTGCAATGAAAAACTTGCCAAAATTTGAAGAGGTTGGTCCACAAAATTGAAGGTTCTTTGCTTCACACTCTATATATAGGCAAAGAGATTAAACAGAGGAGATTAAATTCCTTCTTAGCAAAGGTTGTTTTCACTCAACCACATGCATTCTCAAGTGTCTGCTCCTCACATTCCCCGAGATTCTCATTTGCTTTCTCTTCTATTTGGTAATTATAGTTATAATTTCGTTTTCATTATTCGTTTTGTTCACATTTGGTTTCATAAACATATAAATACTATCTTATATAATACATTATATTTGATATTTTCTCTATCTTCATCCTCGCAGTTTAAAGAAGGATTGATACGTGGGATCTACTTACGTGCCTGCATGATTGTTAGTAAAAAAAAAAAATTATTGTAAACATTAAATTACTTCGATAGCTAGAGTAGAGAGCAATCATTATATAAAGCTAGTTTAATTATAATTATAATTATATATCTAGTCGGAAGTTAAAAAGAAAAAACTTAGATCTATAAACAAACATTCCCAAATGTTTTCATCACTCTCCAACCACTGTTCACCACATTCAATGGATGAGATCTCCTCAAGCTCTTCTTCTGAAAAACCTAGAGACCACTTTCAATCCCTTGATCTCTTTCCTAACCTCACCCAAAACCCTAATAACAACAATACCCTAGTCGAACCTTTACCGCTTATCGATAGGATCAACCTAAACTCGAACCTTACGCTAAAACCTAGGCAATCGTATGTTGACGAAGAAGTAGATATGGACAGAGAAGAACACGAAGAGGACGCTGCAGTGGACGTGAGCTTACACATCGGCCCTCCTGGTAATTCAAGCAATGATGCTAAAAACCCGAATAAGAAAAATGGGAAAGAGATCGTCACTTATGATGCCGGAAAAGACACTGAAAATGAAGCTTCCGGCAAGGCATACTGGATTCCGACGGTGGAGCAAATTATAATAGGCTTCACACATTTTTCTTGCCATGTATGCTTCAAGACATTCAATCGCTACAACAATCTTCAGGTACTTTTTCTTTTATCAACAATCTTCAGGTACTTAATTATCAATATATATCATGCTTATTGTGTCCCTGTGCATAACCAAATCATATATATATTTTTCATATACTACTTATATGTACGTATCTAATATAATTTATATATATGAATGAACTTACCAAAAGTTATATTTAACTAACTGCAAACCCCCTCGGGATCTTGATATATTATCATTTATAAGTTTATTAACTTGGTTAATATTGCCTGAACTATTATTTTTAATTAAAAATACGTCTGTTTATGGTGATATTCCGATCCAAATTAACTCAAGTTTTTTTCATATTCTAAACTAAACTTTTAATAACTCAGAAGATCAAAAATTACGTTATTTACTCATGTTTGACTTGTTATCGTTTAATAGGTTTTCTTATATCCAATATATTTTTGTTTAATAAACAATATTTAATATATATTATAAACATACTTAATCGTGGGATAAAACTCATAAAACACTGAATTTCAACGTCAAATTTAATATAAGAGTTCAAAGATATCAAGGTTTTTTTAGTTTAATTTTAAATGGGAAAAAATGTCATGCATTAGGCAGCCAAATGCATAGAATCGAGTCTGAGTATAAATACTTGTATTTCTTCAGTAATTTACTTTAATCTATCAGTAATATGATTTTAACAAATCATGTAATCAGCTGCTGATATGAAAATTGATTCATTAATAAGGTGACCATATGTTGTTAAAAGGTATCTTTTTGTTTGTTAAAAGATATCTTGAAATCTTCAAACCATTTCATCTATTTCATTTTCGTTTTTTACGTACTGAAACCTGGTTCATTCCAAATATGAATGCAGATGCACATGTGGGGCCACGGTTCACAATACAGAAAAGGACCAGAGTCACTGAAAGGGACTCAGCCAAGAGCCATGCTAGGCATTCCTTGTTACTGCTGCGTTGAAGGGTGCAGGAACCACATCGATCATCCTCGGTCCAAGCCACTCAAAGACTTCCGAACGCTCCAAACGCACTATAAGCGCAAACATGGCCAAAAGCCCTACGCGTGTCGCATTTGCGGTAAGCTCTTGGCAGTTAAGGGGGATTGGCGAACTCATGAGAAGAACTGTGGGAAACGTTGGGTTTGCGTTTGTGGTTCCGATTTTAAACACAAACGCTCCCTTAAAGACCATGTTAACGCTTTTGGGCCATTCATGGGCCTTATCCGACCGGTTTGTTCGATGAGCAGGCTTCATATTCTTCTCTCTCCGAAACCTTATTCTAAAATTACCGGTTTGTTCGATGATCAGGCTTCATATTCTTCTCTCTCTGAAACCTTATTCTAAAATTTGTGCATCTATCATCTCTTGATTTGTGTGAACCATTTATTTACTAATATGTGGTATCTGTTTATTTCAAATTTGGAAAATATGCCAACGTAATATCTGCACTAGTCAGGATTACGATGAAACAAGCTTCAATGAACTTATTTTCATTAACGTTTAGTTCTTATTTTTTTTAATTCGAATTGTATGCCTACCTTTTTCGTATACCTAAGAACTACTATTACTAAGTTTTTCTAATATTTTAAGTTATAGGTCCCTAAGTTATATCTTTTATCTATTCAAATAGAAATAACAACATACATATTAACAGGACCATTTGTTAATAACCAATGGTGAACTTATATATATATATATTAAATCTCATGTAAATTTTGTTTTATTTAAAACTAACGTACTCTATAATTTTTAAAATGTATCAAACTTCACATCTGTTAATTTATTCTAACAAAACTTGTCTTGTTTGACCAATGCTCTCTATGGTCTGTCAGTGGCTTGCTCAAAATATATATCTGAGAGATGAACCTAAACGATGTTTATTAGTTTTCAGTTCACACATTAAGCAAATCCAAAATCCTTAGACATAAGTGTTCTTACACACTTTGAGTATCTGTATTTTCTACAATCATTTTCGCTAAAAAATATGACATGGCCTATTATAAATGATGACATAACATATAGATAAATGTTACATGACGATTATATTTAAAATTAATTTATATTTGTGTCAATTTTTAATATGTGATAATAACTTATATATCATCAGTAAATCTATTCAATTATGACATTAAATAATATAAAAATAAAAATATAATAATATTTTATAAATTTCAAAATATTATTTGATTCTATTATATAAGCATAAAATTGTTATTACTAAAAAATATTTCAAAAATTTATACAACTTTTTTGTTGAATGTTAAATTTATTTATCACAAAAGAAAAAAATGTTCACAGTACGGAGGAATTTGGAAGCTTTGGTAAAACTAAATGCAATATGCTGAAGAGCAAAAAAAACTTAAGAAGGTAAGTGGTTCTTCCCATCCACTCGATCATTACGGTGCTATAGAAGGCCATGATCTTGTGCCAGAGGGAGGAGACTCTGTTCCTGATCATCTTATCTATACGTCGAGTGAGCTCTTGTGCAGTTCGTGAGACACCGTTATGTTTACGACTGTTTTGTTTGCACCAAACGCTGTGGAGAACAGCTTGGACGTGAGACGAAGGAGAAAATGATAGTGGCTGATCGACGACGAGAGAGAAGCATTGTGATGGTGATATTTCCAGTCTGGATTTGGTCTCGGTAGAAGTAAACATGTCGTCTCTGTCCAGACCGTATATGTATATGGGCATGGGAAGAATATGTGATCTCGCATTTCTGTGGCTCACCACATAGGCGAAAGTGTTGGTGCTCACCCAAGCTTGAGTGAGATCACCTGTAGAGCGACGATTACGAACAACATGATAGAACCGTAATATATAAACTACA
>CAJHQP010005182.1:0-48185 GCA_905132765.1 Moricandia arvensis | reverse complement strand
CAAGCAAGTGGGTTTTCACCATTAAGTACTTGGCAAATGGAAAGGTGGAGAGGCGCAAGACAAGGCTGGTTGCAAGAGGATTTACTCAGACATATGGAGAGGATTACATTGATACATTTGCACCAGTAGCAAAACTTCACACCATTAGGATCATTTTCTCAATTGCTACTAACTTGGAATGGGATTTGTGGCAAATGGATGTGAAGAATGCCTTTCTGCAAGGAGAATTAGAAGATGAGGTCTACATGCATCCTCCTCCAGGTCTAGAGCACTTGGTCAAACCAGGGAATGTGTTGAGGCTGAAGAAAGCAATTTATGGCTTGAAGCAATCACCAAGGGCCTGGTATTACAAGCTAAGCACCACACTGAATGGAAGAGGATTTAGGAAGTCAGAAGCTGATCATACTCTCTTCACATTGACTGGTCCACAAGGCATTGTGGTTATCCTGATATATGTAGATGATATTATCATCACAGGAAGCGACAAGGAAGGGATTCAGGCCACTAAAGCATTCCTGAAATCAGTGTTTGACATCAAGGATCTTGGAGAGCTGAAGTATTTCCTTGGAATTGAAGTGTGTAGATCCAAGGAAGGACTATTTCTGTCTCAAAGGAAGTATGCAATGGATCTGTTGAGAGAGGCAGGAGACCTTGGGGGAAGAGCAGCAAAGACTCCTCTTGAGGATGGCTACAAAGTGCTGCGAGAGGGGGAGTTTGAGAACACTCCATTTAAGGATGTCAAGAAGTATAGAAGAATGGTTGGGAAGCTCATTTATCTGACCATAACAAGACCTGAAATTTGTTTTGCTGTGAACCAAGCCAGTCAGCACATGCAAGCTCCTACATTTCATCACTGGAATATAGTAGAGAGGATCATGAGGTATCTAAGAGAAGCTCCTGGTCAAGGAGTTTGGATGGGTTGCAATGGAATCACTGAGGTTGTAGGATACTGTGATGCTGATTGGGCAGGAGATAGAGTTGATAGGAGATCAACCACTGGGTATTGTACATTCATTGGAGGCAACTTGGTAACATGGAAGAGTAAGAAGCAGAAGGTGGTGTCATATTCTAGTGCTGAGGCAGAGTATAGAGCTATGAGGAAGCTCACTAGTGAACTCATATGGATCAAGAACCTACTGAGGGATTTGGGAATTGAGACAACAACTCCAATCACCATGCACTGTGATAACCAGGCGGCCATACACATAGCTTCAAACAATGTGTTTCATGAGAGAACCAAACACATTGAGGTGGATTGTCATAAGGTCAGGCAGGCTGTGGAGCAAAGGATCATCCTACCATGCTATACAAGAAGTGAAGACCAGTTAGCTAATATCTTCACAAAGGCTGCAAGTACTAAAGTATGTGAGTTCATTCATCCAAAGCTTGGGCTCATAGACCTAACATGTCACTGATCTCCCCTCCATGAAGTGTTCTACTCTTTTTCCTTGGCTTGGGTTTTCTCCTAAGTGGTTTTACCTAGCTGAGGTTTTAATGAGGGAATGCTTCATGGCTTCCAAGCTTGACCAGTCCCTGTGGTCAAGCTTGAGGGGGAGTGTTGACATGAAGAAATAAATGACAAGGAGAAGTTGTTGACAAGAAGACATGAATAGCAGAGTAGAAGAGATCAAGTCAAGAGGATCATCCAGAATGATCAAGTATAAACTTATCACTTGTCCGTACAGTTAGGTCAAGGAGTGACCTAACGTGGCTTGCAAGACAAGGGAAGGTTTAACTTGAGAAGAAAGGAAGCTTAATCTGTTCAGAACCAAAGGAGGACGTTGAAAAGAAGCAAAGAGACGTTGGGGGATAAGTCACATGCTGAAGAATTCAAATGGAGAGAGGGGGGGACCATCAGTCACCTGTCACTTTCCAACAAGGCTGGACGAGCCCCTGCTATTCTTCAGACTGCTCAGACCCATTTGTTTAATCTTTTCTCTGCTCAACTTGTCTGAATTGTTTATTAGTTCTTTTGTTTTGTTTGTCTATTAATAGACTTGTACTCAGAAACCACATTAAGCAAGGAAACAGATTTCCTCTCTCTCTCTCTTATTCTGGGCGAATTCCATCTCTCTCTCTCATGTTCTTGCTGTTCTTCATTTTCTCTACACAAACTAGACACTAAATCTCTCTATTTTCACAGGAATGTATTCCTGGTCCAGTTCTCCAATGAACACAACATGTTCCTGAGGATACTGAGCTAGGGAACACACAGCTTGGATAGGATGTGCTACTGTCTGGGAATTAAAGTACACCCTTGTGTTGATCCAGTTAGAAGCTGGTTGTTTGATTCTGGTACTCCTCCTTAGTGGTGGTTGTGCTTCCTCCTCATCATATGAAGGCTGAGTTTCATTTAACACTGAACCCTCTTGTTCTTGTTGCTCAGCTTGATCATGAGTTGTTGGTGAGGTATCCTGTTGTGGCTCAGCCTGATTGTCATTGCCCCCCTCATGATCAAGGTGAGGAACTCCAAACTCATCAATACTTGACTCGGTTTCAGTAGGTGGTGTTGGGTCCCTCCTGGTATCCTTTGGTTCAGTTTCCACCCTTGCTTCAGGCATACTGACCCCAAGGCTTTCCATTACATGCCTAAGATTGCTTGCTCTATCAGAGGCTGATTGGGATAGGTTTTCCAGCTCATCCCAACATTTTTCATTATAATACCCTCTTGATTCTACAAACTTCACATCCCTAGACACCATGACTCTCCTAGTCTCTGGTGAATAGCATTTGTACCCTTTTTGGTTTGGGGAGTACCCAATGAACATTGCCCTTGTACTCTTAGCCTCTAGCTTGTTCCTTTGCTCTCCTGGTATCAAAACAAAACAAAGACACCCAAACACACGCATATGATCTATAGATGGTCTGGTTTTGTTTAGTACCTCAAATGGAGAGTGATCCTGTAGAATTCTGGTGGGAGTTCGGTTAATCAAATAGCAGGCTGTCAATACTGCATCTCCCCAAAATCTTTTGGGTACACTCATATGGAACATCATGCTCCTGGCAACCTCCATGAGGTGTCTATTCTTTCTCTCAGCTACACCATTCTGTTGAGGTGTGTATGGGCAGCTGGTTTGCTGGATCACCCCATGCTTTGCTAAGTGTTGTTTAAATGCATTGCTTGTGTATTCCCCTCCATTATCTGATCTAAAAATTTTTATCTTGGCATTGAAATGGTTAGACACATAACTCTGAAAATTTATAAAAGCTTCTAAGACCCTATCTTTTGATTGCAGCAGTGTGATCCATGTGTATTTAGACTTCTCATCTATGAATGTTACAAAGTATCTATGATGTTCTCTAGATGCACATGGAGCAGTCCAAACATCAGAGTGAATAAGGTCAAAGCAATTTTCATAGATAGTACTTGATCTAGGGAACACATTTTTGCAATGCTTGCCTAAGATACAAGCCTCACAATCACTTTTAAAAGAGATACTAGGAAGCATGATGTTCAAGGCACGAGAATGGGGATGTCCTAATCTAGCATGCCACATTACATCTTTAGGGAAATTAAAACTTGAATTTAAAGCAAAAGATAAATCGGTTGCAAGCTTGGTGTCTTCAAGCAAGTACAAGTCTCCCTTGGTCACACCTTTGCCAAGAAACCTACTAGTTTCAATATCCTGAAAGTAGACATCATTAGGAGTGAAGGTAACCTTGCAATTCAAGTCATTGGTAGCTCTCTTAACTGATAACAGGTTGGATGTGAAACTAGGCATGTAAAAAGCTTTAGAATCTTTTTCAAATAACCTAAGATCACCTATCCCTTTAATTGGAACTCTTTCTCCATTAGCTATCATAACATTTCCTAAGGCAGGAACAATATTTTTAATCAAGTTTAGATCACTAATCATGTGGTGACTAGCTCCTGAATCTATAACTAAAGGTTTTGTAAATTCAGAACCAGCTAAGGCATTCAAGGAGATACCACTATTTGAAGCATGTAAAGAGGTACCAAGTGTGTTACCAGAGTTTTCCTTGAGGATTTTGATGAGAGCCTCAATGTCAGAGCGCTTGATGACTTCATCTTGAGTTGTCCTCAAGGTTGAGCAGCTACTGGATGCTAAGGCCTTTCCCTCACCAGGTCCAAGTCCATTGGAGGAGCGCATGGTTCCTGGAGCAGATGGCTCGCCTATATCACCAGAGAAGTTAGCTCTTGCATCATTGTAAGGATTCCTGAACTTCTGAGGCTTGAGGTGAGGATGGAGAAGCCAGCACTTGTCCTTCCCATGACCCTTCTTCTTGCAATGGTCACAAATCCACACCTTCTTGTCTTCAGCCTTAAAGTAACCTTTGTTTGCAACTCCTTCAGCTTGGTTTGCTAAGACCAAGTCGCCTTTGCCTCCAAAGAGACCTACTGAGCCTTGCTCCTTCTGGATTTGAGCACAAACTTCTTCTAGTGTTGGTAGCTTCTCAGCCCGGAGTATGTGTTTGATGAGATCATTGTACCCTGGGTTTAGAGTAAGAAGCAAAGCAAAGACCTTGTCTTGCTCTCTCCTATCATTAAGAATGTTTGAATCCAGGGTGCTTGGTCTCAGCATTTCTAACTCAGCCCACAATGCTCTGAACTTGCCAAAGTGTTGATTGAAGTCCATGCTCTCCTGGTGAAGAGAGTTGATAGCCTTCTTGACTTCAAAGACTCTACTCAGGTTTGAAATGTTGCCATACACCTTTTGCAGTGTATCCCACAACTCTTTGGAGCTCTCACAGTAAGAGTAAGCTGCCAAAATAGATGGTTCCAGACTGTTTTGAATAATGGACATCACCATGAAGTCCTCCTGACCCCATTTGTCATCAACAGTCACCACCATCTCCACACCATCTTTGTCTTGGACGGTTTTTGTTGGGGCTTCTCCAACAGAAACATGTTCCCATAAGCCCCTACCTCCAAGTGCTGTCTTGGCTAGTCTAGACCACAGCAGATAGTTAACACCAGTTAAGGTCACTGGAATGGCCACGAGTTTTGAGTTCACCATCTTGAATCTCTCTTTTCCAGCAGGTTATAGAGTATTTCAAGAATTTCGAAATGAACTGAGTGATGAAACAGAGTAATGAAACAGAGTATGAAACAGAGTAATGAAACAGAGTATGAAACAAAGTATGAAACAGAGGAATAGATGAAACAGAGGAATAGATGAAACAGAGTTAGTTTGCGGAAGAAATGAAAAAGAATAGGGAGAATAAGGTTTCAAGAGCTTTTATGGCTCTGATACCATGTAAGTTTAGAGATTCAGAGAGATTTTAATGGAAGAACATGATGAACAAACTGAAGAACAAGAGAGAGAAGAGAGGTTTCGTGTAGGCAGAGAATAAAGAGAGAGGAAAGTGTGTTCCTTGCTTTGATTAATTCTGGGATAAGTCCCATAAATAGGGAGACAGATTACAAAGAGACAAGGGAGAAAATAATAAACTAAGGCTGGTGAAGAAGACAAAATGGGCTCATTCAGCAGAGTGAAAGTGACTGGTCTACTCTCTCTCTCTTCTTAAACCTTGCATGTGATCTCTTGCCTTGTCTTGATCCCCAACGGATCCCTGCTCCACTCAACCTTTCCAGAGACTTCCTGAGTGCTTCTGGTTACTTTCTGAGTGCTTCTGGTTACTTAGACAATATACTTGACAAGTTCCCATCCGGTTACTTGCCTTCCAAGCTAGGTTAGGTCTAGACTCATAAACTGTACGGACAGACTTGTGTCCCAAGTTTCATTAGACCAAGCACTTCTTCAACAATCCATCCGAGTACATTCTTCTTCTTGTCTTATTTATTTCCAGATTATTTCTTCTTCATGTCAACAAAAAGTGCAGCAACTACTCATGACTTGCACACTACATCAAACTCAGCCTGACATTTTCATAGACCCGGTTTGGGTCTCCCCCTCTCAACTGACTTCAAGCCACCTTTAGAGAAGCTAGGAAACGACCATGATCATCTTCAGTGAGGCTTAAGCAATGGTAATGGTACCTGATACAATATCCCAAAGGTGCATCAGTACTTATCAAGAATGTTCACAAGGATAAAATACTTAAGTAAAGCTCAATAGTTCAAACAAAACAGTGATTCTAGCAACTTAGAAAATCTTCTAAATTGAAGCAAGATACCAATGATGGTTTTAACTAAGGCAAATGCACCAGAACTTATTCCATTTAACCACAGCAATCAGAACCAATCTAATCAAGCATTTCAAGAACCATTTTGAGACTTAAGAAAGAAATGATGAATGACTTGAATTAATTTGAGTTCAAGTTACTTCCCTTTTGTTTAGGTGGGGAGTGACTAGTTTGTCACTTGAATCCCTCACACTCGGCCAGTTGCAACCTCTTCATGGCAAAACCAACTTGATGGGAGGTTGTGTGGATCCTTCTGCTTCAGTTTCAATCAACTCACCGCAGAGGCCGCATTGAACTGAGCTTTGTGACACACACAACTAAGACTGCTCTGAACAGCCTCTTTGCTTAGACACGCCACTGCCTAGACCCAGTTGAATGACCCTTTGTTGAAGTCCTTGCAAAGGCTTGACAGACCATGGACAATGCATATTAAGAGTCCCCCTCAAGCTTAACTGCGAGATAGGGAGGAGCTAAGCTTGATGAGTGTATGCAGTTCCATGTCCTTAAACCATCAGTCTTAACTAGACTTAATGTCCTAACCCTTGTGAATTTTGGCTCTCTTCCTTAAACCAGGAACAAATGGTGTTTGAATGACCTTAAGAGCCCTCACAAGGTAGTCTCTCATTGTATGATATCCCACTCTAGACTTCGTGTAGATTTTGGGACTATCATGTCCAAGTGGTATCATACAATGGCATCAACCTCTCATTGCATACTCAATCACACTACACTTTCTGTAGTTTGTGGACTGGCTCGTCCAGTGAGGATATGCAATGGCCTTAGACAATTTTCTTGTCACCTTGGTTTGGTTTTTCACTGTATCACTTCATATGTACCTAACATCACCAAAACTCAAAGCAAGATTAGATCATCCCATTGGGACCAAACCAAGATCACATATCTGTTTTGATCACCAATGCCTCAAAAATGCATTAACCTTGTGATGTAACCACGGCCGAGCCAGCTGATCATCCAACAAAGGACAAGCCAGGATGGATGGAAGCCGAGCATACTGAGCTAAAACCAGCTGTTGAGACTGAGGAAGAACTGATACCGAGTGTGGACAAGCTAAAACCAGCTGATGTAACTGAGGAAGAGCTGAAACCAGCTGAAGACGAGCAGAACCAGCTGAATGACACTACACTAGGACGAGCTGAGCTGAATGAGAGTGACACTAAAGCTGCCATGGACCTTGCTGGACAAGTGATATTCGACCCAAATAAGAAGATGGATAAGATTTGTTTCTTTCAGCCCAAAAGGAGTTCAAAACCAAAGTTAAGGATCCATTATCTCTTTTTAATGGATCAGCCACGAAATTCAAGCCCAAGAAACCATTTGAAACTGTTTAGGATCAAATGGCCCATGTAGAAGTGTTGCAGCCCACGAAGAATTCATAACAAATCCACTTTGGGTTTGTTTCAAGCCAAATTCGACCAGCCCTTTGTCAGTCCATTTCAAGCCCATTCTCACCAAGAATACCAAGAGAGAGTCAGCAAGAAGTCTAGGTCGTGGGCATGCCAAGAGTCATTCAACAAAAAACCTTATTCTGGTCCAAAATCAAGTCTACATTCCTAGTTTCTAAATTTCTTATTTTCTACACTTTGTCTTTTCATTTCTACATTCTTGTATGCTATATATAGATGAGGCACGACCTCAATAAGATGATTCACCTTTTTATCAAAAAACTACTTCTGAAACTGTGAATCCTTTGTTCATCTTTGAACACTGATTGCTAAAGAGTTCATTCTCTGCAAGCAAAACCTGTCTTTGATCGAAAACAGAGTTCATTCTCTTGATCAAGGACACATCTACACAAGTGTTGATCAATCCACAGATCCTCACTGAAGTTCATCAACCATTTCAACTTCTATCCATCAGATCCATCATCATCCATCATCCAAACCATCAGATCAACCTTCAAAAGAATCAGGGATAAAGGATCTCGCCCTAAGGGGTCCATCAAGTGGTATCAGAGCAGATTTGAAGGCTCTTGATCTCTGGTTTGATTCTGACTTTTCACATTCTTTCTGTTTTTGGGATTTTTGATCATCTGATCTTTGTTCTCTTTATCAAACACTCTTTTCTGTCTATATGTTGTATCTGCAAGAGGGCCAACCAGATTATCAAAAAAAAGAAAAAAAAACGAAAATCAAAAGAAAAAAAAACCATAGAGAAGTTGAAGAGAAATCCAACTTGGCTGAGGAGAAATCCAGCCTGGCTGAGGAGAAATCCAGCCCTGGTGGTAAAGCCTCTTGCAAACAAAAATCTTGCAATCTGTCTATCTCTTTCTTCTGTTTTTGGGGTTGGGGTTTGTTCTCTGAAGTTTGATCTTTGTTTGTTGCTGAGCTACTGGATTCACAGAGAAAACTCACTGGAAAATTTCAAGAGAGAACACTTGAGAGATTGTGAGGCTTTGGCTATTTGTTACTGTGCTAATTTTCTTGTTGAGTTTCTTAACAGGAAGCCATGTCTGGAGGAAGCAATGGCAGAAGGAGACGTCCTGAAAAGGAATTAGATTATAACCAGTTCAACTCTGCAACAAAAGCAGCCTTGGAGAGAAGGGAAAAATCAATGAGAAAAAGAGATTCTTATGCTATTGATGATTCTGGTTATGAGCAGGAAAGGATACAATCTAGGAGATCACTTGAAAGGCTTAACAGGAGGAGCACACATCATGATCAATTTAGTTCTTCCACAAAGAGTTTGCTGGAAAAAAGACAGAATTTGATAAGAAAAGAAAAATCGGTTTTTAACTATTCTGATTCTGTGCAGGAAAAGGCACGACCAGTGAGGCAAGTGGAACTAACTAGGAGGAGCATAGAACGTCCTAGACATGCCAGAGAAGAGACAAGAACTTTCTATGGTCGTGATCCCATAAAGAAGTCTCAGAAACATCAAGCAACACTTGATTATTTGGACAGCCAACAGTTTCAAGATGATTTCAAAAGAATTGCACAACAAGTACTTCAAGATTTTGAAACAGACCAGCAGAGGATACCAACCTCACGTCCTTCCTCAAAGGTTGATGGTCCAAGAAGTTGTAGCAAAAAAGAGCAGGCTATCCAAGAGCTGAAAACAGAGCCATCTAAGGTGAGTAAAGAACCTGAGATAGAATCTGAGTGTTCTCTTTTCACCCCTAAATCTGAACTTGTTATCAATAAAACCTGTGAAGAACTAACTTGTTTTGAACCGGAGGAACCGAGTAGCCTTGTTACAGTATCTCAGGTATTAGAAGAACACTCACCAGAAACAGAACAAAAGACTCTAACAAAAGGTGAAGTGTTGGTGAAGCCAAACAACACTGAAGCAGAAACTGATGATAAGTCACTCTCTCTGGAATCTCAAGGGCACTGTAAGGATCTTGTTATGGTTAATTATGTGCCTGATTTGTTTGTTATGGTCTCTTCTGGTGATGTGAAACGATTTGGTCTGGAAAATGTGAAAGAATTTTGTGTTTCAAACTCTGTTTTTGATAACATGATTCATTATTTTAAGAAAATTGAACCTGATAAACTCTCTTATCAAAATCGTTTTCAATGTGGTAACGTGTCCAGTTCTAGCCTTGTTTTGAGTTTTGATCAGTTTATGGAACATAGAAAAAGCCTTGATCATCATGAAAATTCACTGAAGCTTGTTTTGCAACAACCTGATTTCTGTTTCAGAAAACCTTGTGATTCATTTGCTTGCTTTAGAGATAATGGCTTTGATCTGAATTTTTCTAGGCATGAACTAGTCTCTGATGATTTATTTTCATTTGCTTATGCCCTGAATGAACCTAAGAAGTTGCAGGAACCAAAAGCACTTAGAGCTGAAACCAAGTTTGTTTCTGATTCTGTTTTGAAACCTGCTAATCTATGTTCTGAAACTGGAAAATCTTGGTTTGTAATGGGATCATACTTGCAGAATGATGTTTTTTTGAGCTTTGATGATATACTAGTGTACAACACATTCTTTGAAAAACATGGTGAGCCTTTTATAAGTGATTCTCAGTTTGAACTTAATCCTTTGTGTTCAGATTCTGAGAAAGTTAGGCACGCTTTGAAGTTGTTCTATGTTAATGCATGCCTTGATACCATTCTTGTTTACAACACTTACTTTAATATGCATCATCAAGGTCTGAAATGTTTGCTGCATGATCTAGGAAAAGAGAGTTTGGATTTTGATCTGAACAAGGGCATGTCTTGCACTAATAGTTTTGGATATCTAGTCTCTGTTTTGAGTTTTCAGGAACAACAGGTTCAGTCTCAAAGGAGTGTAAGGAACAAGAGCATAGATCATGTTTATCAAACTGAGATTTGGAGATGGAAGTACTTGAGGAAAATGGCTTCAAAAATACATGGAAGTTTCTGTCCAAAACCTTACTTTGATGTTGCTTTCATGCTTATTTTCTTGATCATTTGTCTCACTTTTTACTTGTTTCCTTTTGATGTAGGAGATACAGATTTGAGGACAAATCTTTTCAGAGGAGGAGGGGATGATGTAACCACGGCCGAGCCAGCTGATCATCCAACAAAGGACAAGCCAGGATGGATGGAAGCCGAGCATACTGAGCTAAAACCAGCTGTTGAGACTGAGGAAGAACTGATACCGAGTGTGGACAAGCTAAAACCAGCTGATGTAACTGAGGAAGAGCTGAAACCAGCTGAAGACGAGCAGAACCAGCTGAATGACACTACACTAGGACGAGCTGAGCTGAATGAGAGTGACACTAAAGCTGCCATGGACCTTGCTGGACAAGTGATATTCGACCCAAATAAGAAGATGGATAAGATTTGTTTCTTTCAGCCCAAAAGGAGTTCAAAACCAAAGTTAAGGATCCATTATCTCTTTTTAATGGATCAGCCACGAAATTCAAGCCCAAGAAACCATTTGAAACTGTTTAGGATCAAATGGCCCATGTAGAAGTGTTGCAGCCCACGAAGAATTCATAACAAATCCACTTTGGGTTTGTTTCAAGCCAAATTCGACCAGCCCTTTGTCAGTCCATTACAAGCCCATTCTCACCAAGAATACCAAGAGAGAGTCAGCAAGAAGTCTAGGTCGTGGGCATGCCAAGAGTCATTCAACAAAAAACCTTATTCTGGTCCAAAATCAAGTCTACATTCCTAGTTTCTAAATTTCTTATTTTCTACACTTTGTCTTTTCATTTCTACATTCTTGTAAGCTATATATAGATGAGGCACGACCTCAATAAGATGATTCACCTTTTTATCAAAAAACTACTTCTGAAACTGTGAATCCTTTGTTCATCTTTGAACACTGATTGCTAAAGAGTTCATTCTCTGCAAGCAAAACCTGTCTTTGATCGAAAACAGAGTTCATTCTCTTGATCAAGGACACATCTACACAAGTGTTGATCAATCCACAGATCCTCACTGAATTTCATCAACCATTTCGACTTTTATCCATCAGATCCATCATCATCCATCATCCATCATCCAAACCATCAGATCAACCTTCAAAAGAATCAGGGACAAAGGATCTCGTCCTAAGGGGTCCATTGCAGCTCAACTGGTTGTCAGTGATCCTAACAGATCGCTGATAAAGGGTAAGGGGTTCGATCCCCCGAGCCAACAACCTATCGATTTAATCCAGGAATGGATTGTCGAAGAAAGGGTTGGAGTTGATTACCACTGCAGTGGGTGCGGGCCAGTGTGAGGGGTTCCGAATTGGCTGAGATGGCCTGAGAGGAGTCACACTGTGCAGGGTGACCGAGTCATACGTCGCTGACGCATCACCTTGAAACCAGCAAAACACAGGAACAAAGCTAAGCACTTTAAACTTCTCTAGATGCAAAGAGAGATTGAAACAATACAATTGCAACTAGGCTGGAATTTTAAATGCAACAAATATGAATGCAACAGATGACTAATCACCATTAGCTTAAACAAATCAGAAGCTTAGACATGCTTCTAAATGCTAGAAGAACACAGGATGGAAAGCTAAGACAAAAGCAAATCAAGACAACAAGACTTGGAAAGAAAAGAACATATATGCTTATGCAGCTGCAACAAGGCTTTCTCAATATCACAATGCAAATAGCTGAGACATACTACCCAATACTATAACACAATCATGGTGAGAAAGGCTATGGCAGAAGCAATCAGATCACAAAACAATGCAATAAACAAGCCAAGAGATCCTGGGACAAACACCACTCAATACATAACAAAGTAAACTCTTATTAAGGGATAGGAGGTTTGCTTACAACTAAGGAATCCGGGCTGATTCCTTAAACCTCCATGGACATACTCCAATGTTTCTTGTTGGGTTTAACCCAACTCTTCTCTTCTCATTACTCCTTAACAGGTAGCTTCATGACCCAGCTAGATAGGAACACCTCCATCCTCTTTGGACTTGATGTTAACCCTCACACGAACCACCAATGCAGCTTCTTGAGTCTGACCTGGTCGGTTTTCTTCTTGGACTTGCAATAGTGAGCATGAAACAGGTCACTGAGCTTGATGCTACTTCTGGTAGCTCACTTGAGTTCCTTTCTCAAGTTTGGCTGAGATTTGAATCCAAACTTGGAATGAGCTCAAGAGAGGTCTAAAACTGTGTTCACCAATTCTTCAACTCCAGTGCCTTTGGTCACCAGTCTTCTCTGGACTTAAGTGATGACCACACCAAATTGTGTGTCTCTTTGAACTAGCAGCACACCACTTCCACAGCAGTGTCTTAGCGCCACCATCTCTACACACAAGAAATCTCTCATTGCTTCTCAATGGGCAAAACCTTTTCTTACTTGGTTTGGTTAGACACTGAACATTTTATGTCCCTGGACAGCACTCAAACTCAAGAACAGATTAGACCACAAATGCATTGGGATCAAACCTTGACTAATCATCAAGTTTGATCACCAATGTCTCAAGCTTTGCAACTGATTAAACCATAGATTATCAAGTTCTAATCTTGACAAGCAAAACTTTCTAAGCATAGGCAAGATCATAACAGATTCAAGACAAGCTAAAAGCAACTCCTTAATCTGCATCTGACTTGAATCAAGATGAATCAACTTAAGGCAGTAAAAATCAAGTGAATGATGACAGAAAACACCTTAACTATTTCTAATTAGTCATGAATGCAATCACTGGAGCAGATACACTATCTAGCACCCTAATACACATTCAAGAAGTGAATAAGGAATGTTCTTTAACATCAAAACACCACACAAGACATTCAAGCATCCTGGGACAGCATCTAGCAAAATTTATAAGACCCTCAGGACATGAACACACACCACACCACACGGCCATATCAAAAGTCTCAAGCTTTATACAAGGGAAGGAAGTTATCTTACAGTCAAGGAACCTAGGCTGGTTCCTTGAACCTCCATGGCTAACCGGTTCATGAATAGACAGATTTTGGGTTGTTGGTTTGGGAACCAACATCTTCTTCTTTGTGTGACATTACCCCTTGGCCCCATCATGTCAAAGACACCAACTTTCTCCGTGTTTTAGTCGCCACACCAAGATTCAAGTTGAAATTTTCCTTCTTGAAAGGTTTCTTCTTGGACAGTAGAAAATAATGGCTTGGACAAGCTTCCACTGGCCTTCTTTCTTCAGGACGGACATGAGAGAGGAGGATGAACTGAGAATAGATTCTGGGCACGACATGGATGATAAAGTTTCCATCTTGAAGGGTTTAAACGACCAGCTGGACAGAAGCTTCTTCATCAGTTTAGAAATGGCATGGGAGAGAGCTTGAGCGTGTGGATGCTGGGAGGCAGGTTCTTATGAACCTGGCCCTGATACCATGAAAGTTTATCAGAGTTCAGGCCGTGGGTTATGTGAGGAGATCCAACCTTAACAGGTTTAGACTGGTCTTGTTTCAAAGAGAGTAAAAGAGAGAGACTTGATGAAGAAGATTATGGATGAGACTAAGAGAATGGGGAGACTTGAAGAGATTCGTGAGACTTGTAAGAACAGAGACTAAGAGACTTAAGAACAGAGATTTAGAACCCAGAAAAGAATTGGAAGGAGGAGGGGAAACCCACTCTCTCAATTAAGGTTACAATTCACCCATAAGGGTCTATATATAAGCTTTACAAGTTTCTGGATAAACCCTAAAGCTAAGATTAAGAAATGGAGAGTGGAGATGGTCTGGTTTGAAATGGACGACTCAGATCAGGTCTTGGGAGCTTTATGACTAAGAGAGGAGCTTGGCTAAGAATGTGCCAACAATGCACTTGAATTCGTCCATAGATCAGTCCAGGTTCATAAGACAGTTTGCTCTTCCTTGTCAGCACAAGGGAACAGATCATGACAGGCTGGCTGGTCTTCCTTGCTTATTGGCGAGTCAATAAAGGTGAATCTTATCGATAAACGGTCAAGAGACCTTAGCATCTTCCTGGTTGCTTCCTCATACCAGAATATGCCTTAGAGTCTTTTCTTCCTTGTCTATAACTTCCATTTCGCTTTCTTCATACCTTAGGGCTCAAGTTATCACCATGGGAGTGTACGGATTAGGGTTGGGTCCGTACACTTTTTGCCCTAACTTTGCACAAACCCAAAATGTGCCCAAATGGTCGAGTATGAACTTTCTTGGTCGACCACGTCCGTACGGTACGGACCGCCTAATTTCTCCCAAGTCTTCTTCCTTCATTATATACCCCTCCTGAACCTTGTTCTAGCTCCGCATAAGTTTCTGGACCCTCCTTAGATCTTGATCAGTCTCAAAAGGGGTTTTTCCCAAGGTTTGCACATAAACCTTTAGTGAGTTGATTATCACTTCATGTTAACAAAGCATTGTAAAACTGTGTTTCAAAAGTCTTCTACTATCTATGATCACTGCTTTAATTTAATACACACGGATGTTTGGACTGCACCTTGTTTATCTAGAGAGAACCATAAGTATTTTGTCACTTTCATAGATGAGAAGTCTAAATACACCTGGATAACCTTGATTCCATCTAAGGATAGGGTGCTTGATGCATTTAGAAATTTTCAAGCATATGTGACTAACCATTTCAATTCTAAGCTGAAAATTTTTAGATCAGATAATGGTGGGGAGTACACAAGTCAAGCTTTCAAACAACATCTATCCCAACGTGGCATCCTTCACCAGACGAGCTGTCCTTACACTCCACAACAGAATGGAGTTGCTGAAAAGAAGAACCGGCACCTTATGGAGGTTGCTAGGTCCATGATGTTCCAAGCTAATGTGCCAAAGAGATTTTGGAGTGATGATGTGGCTACTGCTTGTTATCTGATCCATCGAACACCAACCAAGATTATTGAAGACCAATCTCCCTTTGAGGTTCTGAATAAGCATAGACCAGCCTTAGATCATCTTCGGGTCTTTGGTTTCCTCTGCTTTGTTCACAAACCAGGAGAGCTAAGAAACAAGTTGGAAGCCAAGAGCACAAAAGGGATGTTTATTGGGTACTCACCAACTCAGAAGGGATACAAGTGTTATGATCAGGCAAGTAGGAGGGTGGTAATATCAGGGGATATGAAGTTTGTAGAGGAAAGAGGGTTCTATGAGAAGAAGAACCAATCAGTGCTTAAAGACTTGGCTTCTGATAAGGCAGCCAACTTAAGGATAATATTGGAGAGTCTTGGGATTAACTTATCCTAGGATCCGAGGAATGGAGAAGGAGAACACCAAGAGGGTCTTCCTACTGCAAATGAGAATGGACAGGAACCCCACCTCGACCATGAGGGGGGAAATGAACCTGATATGGAGGAGCAACATGATGAAGAATCAGGTTCTTCACATGATCAAGGTGTGGATCAAGATGATGGAGAAGCTAGAAATGGGAACCAAGAAGGAGAGGTTGAGGAGGCTCAACAAGTAGTTCAACCTTTAGGAGAAGTACTAGGGTGAGGAACCCTCCATCCAACTGGATCAACAACCAGGTATACTACAATGCTCAAGCAGTTGTGCATCCTGCCTAAGCTGTTTGCACACTTGTTCATTATCCGGAAGAGCATTGTGCCTTCATGATCAGTCTGGATGAGAGTCAGATACCAAGATCCTATGAAGAAGCCATGCAATACAAAGAGTGGAGGGAATCAGTTGCAGCTGAAGCAGATGCAATGATCAAGAATGATACTTGGTATGAGAGTAAATCACCAAAAGGAAAGAAGGCTGTGACCAGCAGGTGGATATTCACTATCAAGTATCTAGAAAATGGGAAGGTTGAAAGGAAGAAGACAAGACTGGTAGCAAGAGGTTTCACTCAAACATATGGAGAGGACTACATTGACACTTTTGCCCCAGTCGCCAAGCTTCACACTATCCGGATACTGCTCTCTCTTGCTGTAAACTTAGGATGTGTTCTTTGGCAAATGGATGTGAAGAATGCCTTCCTCCAAGGAGAACTTGAAGATGAAGTGTATATTCTTCCACCTCCTGGTCTTGGGCATTTGGTTAAGGATGGAAATGTTTTGAGGTTAAAGAAGGCCATATATGAACTAAAGCTGTCGCCTAGAGCCTGGTACAACAAGCTGAGCACCACTCTCAATGGGAAAGGCTTCAAGAAGTCTGAGCTCGACCACACCCTGTTCACCCTGATCACTCCGTCAGGTATTGTAGTCCTTGTGTATGTTGATGATATCATCATCACAGGAAGTGACAAGGTTGGTAATAAATCAACCAATGACTTTCTAAAGTCGGTTTTTGAGATTAAAGACTTGGGAGAAATGAAATACTTCCTTGGGAATGAGATATGTAGATCCAAGGAAGGTTTGTTCCTTTCTCAAAGAAAATATACACTTGATCTTTTGAAAGATGCAGGTAGACTTGGAGGAAAGAGTGTGAAGACACCTTTAGAAGATGGGTATAAGATTCCTCGTGAGGGGGAGATTGAGAATAGCCAACCATTTGAAGATGCCAAGCTTTACAAAAAGCTTGTTGGTAAGTTGATTTACTTGACTATAACACGACCTGATATATGTTTTCCTGTGAACCAGGTGAGTCAACATATACAAGGATCAAAGGAGAACCATTGGAGCATGGTTAACCGGATCCGGATGTACCTGAATGGCTCACCTGATCAAGTAGTGTGGATGGGGTGCAACAAGAGCACTGAGGTAGTAGGATACTGTGATTCGGATTGGACAGGAGACCGAGCAGATAGGAAATTCTGAGGCTGAATATAGGGCCATGTTGAAGCTGACTAATGAGTTAGTGTGGATCAAGGGAATACTGAAGCACTTGGAGATTGATCAAGCTACACCAATGACCATGCATTGTGACAATCAAGAAGCAATCCACATTGCCTCAAACTCGGTGTTTCACGAGAGAACCAAACATATTTAAGTTGACTGCCACAAGGTTAGGCAGATGACAGTCCAAGGAGTGATCTTACCATGCTATAGTGTGAGTGAAGACTAGTTGGCTGATGTTTTTACCAAAGCTCCGACACAGAAGACACTTGAGTCCATCCATCATAGGTTGGGGCTCATTGATCTTACTAGGTGCAACTAATCCCCTCGTCATGAGGTTTTTACTCTTTTCCTTGCTGAGGTTATATCCCTAAGGAGGGTTTTCTTTTGGCAAAGTTTTTAATGAGGAAGATCTCATGACATTCCAGGCTTGAATTGTTCCACATGGTCAAGTTTTAAGATCTTTTAAGATCTTAGACAAATAAGTAACAAGAACGAGACTAGAAAGAGATTTGATGAAAGAAAGACTCGGTTTAGACTAAGAACTAAGAAGATTAATGAGAGACTATGAAGAACATTATGAGACTCGAAAGTTTAGAGAGAACTGTATGCTTTATTCATAGAGAGAGTTCAGAATATATAGAGAGGGTTTACAAGGGTTTCGTAAAGCAAAGAGGGAAAGCATGTGGACAGGAGAAGAGGCGCGCCTAATGGTTCAAACGAGTGGCTCTGGTGGCTAGATGCCAATGGCATCTTGACTAGATGCTTCTCACTTTACAGCTTGCACCGGGTGGAAGCTTGACCAAGCCTTATCTTCAAACGGTAATCTTGGTGCCTAAAGCTTCAAGGTTTACCCGACCCAACCCTTTCTTTCACTCCAAGTTAACCACTCGATCTCCTCATGGTAAGTTCTCCTCTTTCACCTTTTTACCTTTTTACCTCAGTAACTTTTCTTGTACGGACAACCCCATTTTTGCACATTGCCAAAACATGGTTTCAAGCTCTTTTGGGTCGACCTTGTACGGCCTGTACGGCCTATACGGCCTGTACGGCCTGTACGGCCTTGTACGGCCTTGTACGGCCTGTACGGCCTTGTACAGACAAGGTCGACCCGAACCCCTCTCTTTTCCTCCTTCTCTCTATTCCATACTAACTAGATACATCAACTTAACACTCCCCCTCAAGCTTGACCATATGAAACAAGTCGAGCTTGGAAGGCTATGAGATCTCCCTCATTAAAAACCTCACCAAAGAGAAAACCCTGGTTGGGATAAAACCCTTTGATGAGGGAAAAAGAGTGGAGACCTGATAGCAGGGGATTAGCTAAGTTGGTTTAGATCAATGAGTCCCAACCTCACATGGATGGACTCCATTGTCTTCTGTCTTGCAGCCTTTGTAAACACATCTGCCAACTGATCTTCACTTCTTGTATAGCACGGCAAGGTCACTCCTAATCCAATCATTTGCCTCACCTTGTGACAATCCACCTCAATGTGCTTGGTTCTTTCATGGAAAACTGAGTTGGAGGCTATATGGATCGCAACTTGATTATCACAATGCATAGTCATTGGTGTAGACTGATCAACCTCCACATGTTTTAGTATGCCTTTGATCCATACCAGCTTGTTTGTGAGTTTAAGCATTACCCTATACTCAGCCTCGGCACTGGAACAAGAGACCACCTTCTGCTGCTTGCTTTTCCATGTGACCAGGTTCCCACCTATGAAGGTGCAGTATCCAGTGGTTGACTTACTGTCCATCCTGTCTCCTGCCCAATCCGCATCACAGTAGCCCACCACTTCAGTACTTCTGTTGCACCCCATCCAAACTCCAAGGTTTGATGATCCGTTGAGATACATCAGGATCCTTTCAACCATATGCCAGTGATGTTCCTTTGGAATTTGCATATGTTGACTCACCTGGTTCACAGCAAAACAGATATCAGGTCGAGTAATGGTAAGGTATATTAACTTACCAACAAGCTTTCTATAAAGCTTAGGATCATGGAATGGTCGGTTGTCTTCAATCTCCCCCTCACGAGGAACCTTGTACCCATCCTCTAGTGGCATCTTGGCTATCTTTCCTCCATGCTTCCCTGCATCTTTCAAGAGATCAAGTGTATACTTTCTCTGGGACAGAAACAAACCTTCCTTGGATCTACATATCTCAATACCAAGGAAGTATTTCATCTCTCCCAAGTCTTTAATTTCAAACACAGATTTAAGGAAGTCTTTTGTGGATTGAATACCTGCCTTGTCACTTCCTGTAATGATGATATCATCAACATACACAAGAAGGACAACTATACCTGATGTGGTTGAAAGAGTGAACAAGGTATGGTCCAGTTCAGATCTCTTGAACCCTTTTCCATTTAGAGTTGTGCTCAGCTTGTTGTACCAGGCTCTAGGAGACTGCTTGAGACAATAGATTGCCTTCTTAAGCCGAAGAACATTTCCCTTCTTTACTAAGTGTTCCAGGCCTGGTGGAGGATGCATATAAACCTCGTCTTCAAGTTCTCCTAGAAGAAAAGCATTCTTCACATCCATTTGCCAAAGACCCCATTCAAGGTTAACCGCAAGAGACAGTATGATTCTGATAGTGTGAAGTTTTGCAACTGGAGCAAACGTATCCACATAATCTTCTCCATAGGTTTGAGTAAATCCTCTTGCAACCAACCTGGTTTTCTTCCTATCAATCTTCCCATTTGCCAAGTACTTGATGGTAAAGATCCATCTACTGGTCACAGCCTTCTTCCCTCTTGGTAGCTCACTCTCATACCATGTGTCATTCTTAATCATGGCACTTGCTTCAGCACCAACTGACTCCTTCCACTCCTTGTCTTTGACAGCTTCCTCATAAGATCTTGGTATATAGCTCTCGTCCAGACTCACCATAAAGGAACAATGTTCCTCTGGATACTTAGTAAAGGAGCAGACCACTTGGGATGGATGGGCAACAGCTTGGGCATTGTAGTAAACCCTAGTGTTAACCCAATCAGATGGTGGTTTTCTTATCCTAGAACTTCTTCTCAGCTGTTGCTGCTGTTCTACTTCCCTTCTTTCCGGTTCTTCCTCCTCTTGCTGTTCAGTACTTCTCTGACCTTCTTGAGTATCTCCACCTTGATCATGAGACCCTGAACTTCTATCTTCCCCTGGAGAGTCAAAGTCTTCTTGTCCCGAATCAAACTCTTCACCACCACTACCAGATTCTTCATCTCCTTGATCTTCAGTGTTTCCCCCCTCATGATCAAGGTGGGGAGACTGATTTGCTTCATTCGTCCCTTTTGGACCACTTTCATCGGGTTCTTGGTCACTCCAATGCCAAGACCTTCCAAGATAATTCTAAGAGTTGCTGCTTTATCCGAGGTAAGGTCCTTCAACTCTTCTTGATTCTTCTCCTCATAATACCCCCTTTCTTCTATGAACTTGACATCCCTAGACACCAGAACTCTTCTTGCCACTGGATCATAGCACTTGTATCCCTTTTGAGTTGTAGAGTAGCCGATAAACATTGCCTTTGTACTCTTGATGTCTAACTTGTTTCTCATCTCACCAGGAATCAGTACATAGCAGAGGCACCCAAAGACCCGTAGATAGTCCACTGATGGCTTGTACTTGTTGAGAACCTCAAAGGGGGCTTGATCATTCAGGACCTTTGTGGGTGTGCGGTTGATGAGATAGCAAGCAGTAGTCACAGCATCACTCCAAAATCTCTTAGGGATTTAAGGACCTTGCAATCTCCATGAGATGGCGGTTCTTCCTCTCAGCCACTCCATTTTGCTGTGGAGTATAAGGGCAACTGGTCTGATGAAGGATCCCATGACGAGCTAAGTGATCCTTGAAGGCATGACTTGTGTACTCTCCTCCATTATCTGATCTAAAAATTTTAAACTTGGCATGATAATGGTTAGTCACATAGGATTGAAAGTTTTTAAATGCATCAAGGACTCTATCTTTAGATGGAATGAGTGTTAACCAGGTGTATTTAGATTTTTCATCAATGAATGTCACAAAATACTTATGATTATCCCTAGATATGCAAGGAGCAGTCCACACATCAGAATGAATCAAATCAAAGCACTTCTCATAAACAGTAGATGATCTTGGAAAGACATTCTTACAATGCTTGCCTAAAATGCAAGCTTCACACTCATTATTTTCGAAAATAACACCTGGTAACATCAAGTTCAAAGCTCTAACATGAGGATGTCCTAGTTGGTGCGATCTGGATCAGCCTCAACTTCATGGATTTGAAGCTCGTGTGTTCACCAGCAAATTCACTGCTTATGGTTTGTTACAATGAGCCAAAGAAGGAGATTAATGGCTTGCACCAAAGAAGAACTCATGGAACAGCTTTGAAGCAGCATGTTAATAGAAGATCGATGGAGCAGAGAATTACATGGACTAAGGATAATCTTCTCACGTGCTACATGGATCAGAAAGAGAGCAAGGACGTGGTGGATTTGTTCTTGGACAAGCCCAAGAAGATGTTTGCTGAAAAGAGGCCTTTCAAGCCCAAGAAGTGGAAGGATAAACCAGCTTGGTTTAGGCTGGCCGATTTCCTTATCTCAAGTGTATTTCTGATTTCTTGTAATTCTAAACCAAGTAGGATTAGGTTTTCGTTTTAATAAACCCATTAGGAATAGGATTAGGGTTAGGGTTTTATAAACCAATTAGAAATAGGTTTTGATTTTCTATTTTCGAATTAGGATAGGGTTTTCTAGTTAGAGTTTTCTGTTTTGTCTTTATAAATCCAAAAGTAGCACATATTGTAACTTACACATTCTTTTAATAAAAACCAGAGCTTTTGGCTTTCAAACTCGTCCCTTTTGGGGACCTCCCTTCATTGTTCACGTGGTGAACAAGTTTCTTTGTCACACAAGGTTGCGTGAGCTTCTGTGATTCATCCTAGACATGAAGCAGGGTTATCCTGTGTCTCAGGAGTCGCTAAACAACTCTAGAGCAGTCCATAGCTCTATGGTAAAGATCATCCAACGTCCTGGAGCTTCTCAGGCTCAAGGATCCGCCCATCATCCCTCAAGTGTGACTGGGACGAGGTCTTTCTATCCAAGGCCGTACCAAGTGGTATCAGAGCCTCTTGAAGGTTAGGGTAAGAGATTCTAATCTGGTTTCATCAACTGCACACGATTTTTGTCTCTTTGGTAGCTGATCTACCACCAACTTCGTTTGGAAGAGGAGAAGAGTGACAGAGAAGAGAAACTACCACGACAACAAAATCAACAAACCCTAGGAGCCTGGTTGACACCACACACGTCACCATGATCATACCTGAGGTCTTTGTTGGAGGAAGATGTCCCACAACTTTTATATCATGGGCTGTAAGCATAGACAACTTTATCCTGCAGAATCAAATTACCTTCACAGGAAAGTTTAGCCTTTGCTATTAGTCTACTGAGAGGAGAGGCTAAGGCATGGTGGAGGGTAGAGGAAGAAGCACGCTGGTATGAAGAAGAACAACTGGAAACTTGGGATGAGCTCAAAATAGTCTTGAGTTTTAGGTACATACCTGGTTTTCAATGGGAGGAAACTGCACTGCCATACTCACAACCAGAGAATCCTTTACCCACGTCTGCATCTGATAAGGAAGTACACATACAAGTATTGTGTGAGCTCGTGCCTGATCAAAGAAAACAAGAAGAGAAAGTGCTTGGAGAGTCATCTACAACTCATGAATTGGCGCTTGCTGTGATTGATCAAGGTGAAAGCTTTCAGTCTTTAACTTGTAGTTTACTGACCTGGTCTACTTTATTCTTCCAGTCCAGCTTATTGGAGCATCTGAGAATTGTTAAGGGCTTGCAGCAAGTCGTTTTTGAACCAGGAGGAAGCTTGAGTGTTAGTAGAAGGCACAACACCAATCTGGCTCAGAAAGCCGTTTCATACAAGCTTGATCTGCAAGGTTTCTTCCCTCCTGAAGAACAAGATTTGAGGTCAAATCTTTTTGAAGGGAGAGAGGATGGTGTGATCCTGAGCAGGCTCTAACTCAAGTCATGGGATACAATGTATTGGCTAGCTAATCTGCTGATTAAAGCTTGGCTGAATGAGCAGTTTCAATGTCTCATTGGAATGGTTTATGAGGTATTAGACAGAGAGAAGGATAAGAGACTTGATGCGGCCTCTGGTAGTCATGGAATGCTCATGAATCAGTAGGGACGTGGAGAACAAACTAAGCAGGAGATAAGCAAGGTGGATCACCTTCAACAATCAGATGGACGTGCTAGCTTGATGGATAACGCATTAGCTTCTCAACTGGACCAGTCACAAGATCAATGGCCAAAGCTCAGAACCAACACCTTCTACACTTACTTTTGGCGTGGAAAGAGAAGAGGAGTTAACCAAGAAGGAAAGGGAATTAAACCATTGGTTTAATCTCTGATTGTTTAAGGGATTGTAATGTTTTTAATTTGAACCAAAGGCAAATTCGTTTTGGGATTAACCAGGGTAAACCAAAACCAATTAGGATTAGGTTTTGTAAACCAATTTCAATTGGGTTTAGGGTTAGGGTTAGACAAAACCAAAACCCATTCGGTTTAGGTTTAGGGATTTCGTGTTTTCTTTTATATAATTGTATGCAGTCAGCTGAATAATAAATCAATCAAGTTTTAGCAGAAACAAACGTTTTCTTTCATCTCTTCTCTTGCTTTGGCGAGTTGAGACTTGCTGGTGAGTAACATCCAGCGTGGGTTCTCTGTTTTGGTGAGTCATATCCAGATCAGAAGCCTTGGAGTATCAGGAGACGTGCCATCTCTCTTGTGTCCCACATCGATCCACAAGCCTTGAAGCAGATTGAGTCCTTGATTCTCTGTTTGCAAGGATTATCAAAGGATTTACCCACCTACAAGAGATCCAGGGAGTTACAGCCTATCCAGGGCCGTACCAAGTGGTATCAGAGCCACTTGGGGGTTTAGGGTTTGATGATCCTCAACTAGGATCACGAATTTCATCATCTATCCAGCAATCTTCAATGGCATCTTATAGAAATCAGGAAGATAAGGCTAAACAACAAGCAACAAGGAAGAGAGTTGCAGCAAGCCAGACCTTGATCTTTAGTGAACAGCAACTGGATGACCTAGCAGCCGAGATCTTCAACCAAATCATGAGAGAACGTGGCAGCAAGCAAAGGTGGAACAGATCTGACCTAAAAACGTCCAAGGAGACAAAGTTACTTGCTTTGGATCAGTTTGGGCGCTGGTCTAGGGCTTCACCAGGAGCAAAAGAAAACATCCAGCTAGTTCCTGAGCTATCAACAAAAAAAGACTGGAAAACAGGAAAACAAACTTCTAAGCCACGCTCACAAACGGCTGAGAAGAAACCTGAGAAGATACCAGAGATTGAACCAGCATTGGCTACTCCTTGTCAAAGAGAACTTGCAGCCAGTCATCAGAAGCAAGAGGAGCACGTAGCAGTAGCTTTGTGTGGTCATATTCTTGACCTAACCAAGGCTAAAGAAGAAAAAAAACTTGATGCGGCGCTTGTAGTTCATAAGGAGTCATCTGAGACTTTGATTGAACAAGGTGGATTCATTAGTTTTGCTTCTGACTATTCACTAACCAGCCCTCTTGTTTGTGTTAAATTCACTCTCATGGATCATTTAAATCTTGTCAAGAAGCTGCACAACTTTATCTTTGAACCAGGAGGAAAGCTATGTGAGTTTAAGAGCAATAACAACATTCTGGTACAAAGAGAAACAACAGAGCTGAGTATGCACGAAAATTTCATCCTTAAAGAGCAGGATTTGAAGTCAAATCTTTTTAAAGGAGTGGATAGTGTAGCTCAAATCAGCAGCAATGGCAAGATGAAAGAGAGCAAGTCCGAATTGCATCAACTTCTTAAAGACTTGCAGCTTTGGCCTCATCATCCTAGACCAAGACAACACGTGATTCATGCTTATATGAGGTCTAGGGAGAGCTTGTATCACACGCCATCAATTGTACAAGCAAAGCTATTCAGAAAAGACAAGTTCAAAATCGAGTTCTTCACTTTACAATCTGACTTTTGGTTGTGGGCAAGTGTGGAAAGACAAAGGATGACCCAAGAGAGGCAAAGCACGGTCCTAGACTCAAGTGTGAGTATGGGGATCATTGTACACGACCTCCTGATCAAGAGAAACATGCTGGTCGATTCACTTTGATTCTGGATCAAATTGTGCTGAGAGATGATCGAGACATTCTCATTCTCGGTCATGTGGGGTTAGTTCGACCACCAGAGCATCTAGAGAGATTCTTGGACGTCCTGAACAACAAAAAGGACCACATGAGTATTCAGTTTTGATTTAGTGAGTGTAAAGGCACGAGTTTAAGAGAGAAACAGATTGATTGTGTCAAAGATTAGAGAGATTAGAGAGAATAAAGAGAATAAAGAGAGTAAAGAGAGTAACGAGAGAGAGAGAGGCTTAAACTCGGTTGATTGATGAAAAATGAGAGAGTTACAACATATATAGAGTCAGATACAAGGGTTTTCGTGGAGGAATCAAACGATGCTTTGGTATCTTCTTTTCTGGCCACATAAACTCCTTTTAGCTCCTTCCTTGCTGGCCACAAAAGCTTCTTTTACTTTCCAGCTGTGCCAGCCTGTCCAAGACTCTCTCCTTATCCTTTCCAACGTCTATGGCAACAGGATAAGGGTAAAGGTAACTTCTTCTTGATAGAAAAGTTACCCGGGTAACTTTGGTAAGTTTTGGTCGAGGTTTGGTCGACCCGGAATGGTACGGCCTGTACGGCCTGTACGGCCTGTACGGCCTGTACGGACTGGTCGATCCAAACTCTCCCAAAACCTTCCCAAACCTTCCTTCTCTTCAGCCACATCAAACCCCCCTTCACTTCTCTTTATGTACTCACTCATTTCAACACTCCCCCTCAAGCTTGACCATGTGGAACAAGTCAAGCTTGGAATGCCATGAGATCTTCCTCATTAAAAACCTTACCAAAGAAAACCTTCTTTAGGGATAAAACCTTGATAAGGAAAAGAGTAAAGAGCTCATGACGAGGGGATCAGTTGTTTGGAGTAAGATCAATGAGTCCCAACCTTGAAAGGATGGACTCCATTGTCTTTAATCTCGCAGCCTTGGTGAACACATCCGCAAGTTGATCCTCGCTCCTTGTATAGCATGGCAATGTCACTCCTGAGACAATCATCTGCCTCACCTTATGACAATCAACTTCTATGTGCTTAGTTCTCTCATGGAAGACTGAGTTAGATGCAATATGAATTGCTGCTTGATTATCACAATGTATTGTCATAGGAGAGGTGTGTTCAATCTCCAGACGCTTGAGAATACCTTTGATCCATACCAGCTCATTTGTCAGCTTCAACATAGCTCTATACTCCGCCTCAGCACTTGAGCAGGAGATAACCTTTTGCTTCTTACTCTTCCAAGTAACCAGGTTTCCTCCAACGAATGTACAATACCCAGTAGTTGATTTCCTATCCACTCTATCTCCTGCCCAATCAGCATCACAATACCCAACTACTTCTGTACTGCCATTGCATCCCATCCACACTCCTTGTCCAGGCGTGCCACTCAAATACCTTAGTATACTGTCAACCATCTTCCAGTGATGGACCTTTGGATCCTGCATATGCTGACTTACTTGATTCACTGCAAAACATAGATCTGGTCTTGTGATAGTCAAGTAGATCAGCTTCCCAACCATCTTCCTGTATAACTTAGCATCCTCAAACAACTGGTTCTCTTCAATCTCCCCCTCAAGTAGAACCTTATACCCCTCTTCAAGAGGTGTCTTGGCTATCTTTCCTCCAAGCACATCAGTCTCCTTCAACATATCCATCGTATACTTCCTTTGAGACATAAACAAACCCTCCTTAGATCTGCATATCTCAATCCCCAAGAAATACTTCATCTCTCCCAAATCTTTGATATCAAACACTGACTTGAGAAACTCCTTAGTAGCTTTAATCCCAGCCTTATCACTTCCTGTGATGATCAAATCATCCACATACACCAATATCACAATGATCCCTGATGGAGTAACCAGAGTGAAGAGAGTGTGATCTAGTTCAGACTTTCTGAACCCTCTCCCATTTAGAGTTGTACTCAGCTTTCTATACCAGGCTCTAGGTGACTGCTTTAACCCATATATAGCTTTCTTCAATCTCAACACATTTCCTGGTTTCACTAGATGCTCAAGACCAGGGGGCGGCAGCATATAAACCTCATCTTCAAGCTCACCTTGCAAGAAAGCATTCTTCACATCCATCTGCCATAAGTCCCACTCTAGGTTTGTAGCAATAGACAATACAATCCGGACTGTGTGAAGCTTAGCTACAGGAGCAAATGTATCAATGTAATCTTCACCATAAGTCTGTGTAAAGCCTCTTGCTACTAACCTGGTCTTCTTCCTATCAATCTGCCCATTTGCAAGGTATTTGATTGTAAATATCCATCTACTAGTCACAGCCTTCTTCCCCTTAGGTAGTTCACTCTCATACCATGTGTCATTTCTGATCATTGCATCCCTTTCATTACCCACTGACTCTCTCCATTCTTTATCCTTCATGGCTTCTTCATAGGATCTTGGAACCTCATTCTCATCCAAGTTACACATAAACACCATGTGTTCTTCTGGATATTCTGCAAAGGAACACACGACTTGAGAAGGATGCATCACAGCCTGGGCATTGTAGTACACTCTCGTGTTTACCCAGTTGGAAGGATCCCTCCTAACCCTTGTGCTCCTCCGCAAAGGCTGAACCTCTTCTTGAACTTCTGGAGGTGTCTCATTTACCTCCTCTCCACTAGACATATCCAAATTCTCAGCCTCATGTGTCACCTCTTGATCATGATGACCTGAATCCTCTTGACGCTGCTCCTGCACTTCTGATTCAGACTCTTCTCCCCCCTCATGATCAAGAGGGGTTGCTCCTTCAGTTCCTCTAGCTTGATCAGAAGGAGGAGTGCCCCTTATCCCTTCATCTTGGGACATGTTTACCCCAAGCTTCTCCAATAAGAACTTCAGATTCAATGCCTTATCCTCTAGTTCTTTAGACATGTCTTCTAAGTCTTCCCATTTCTTTTCCTCATAATACCCCTTTGCCTCCATGAACTTCACATCTCTGGAAACCAACACTCTCCTTGTCACTGGATCATAGCACTTGTACCCCTTTTGAGTTACTGAGTAACCAATAAACATAGCTTTAGTACTCTTTGCATCCAACTTGTTCCTCTGCTCTCCAGGAATCAAGACATAGCACCGACACCCATGTTGAAATAAGTGAGTACATGAAGACATTAATACCAAGAAGAGATCAAGAGAAGAGAGGAAGAAGACTTGAAGAAGACTCAGGCAGTTTGAAATTCAAAACTAGATCTGCTGGAAAACAGCTGTCATGCACTTATGTTTTTCTCTCTCTCTCTCTCTCTTCTATCTGTCTTTAAAACTCTTGTAAAGCCACGAAAATGAGAATAAGAAACTGAGTATTCTCTTCATTCTCTCTATTCTCTTTATTCTCCTTATTCTCTGTTTTTTTCTCTAAAGATTTCATGGTATCAGAGCCTGGTTACTGATAATCTGGGTGTGTGTTCTTCATTTAACAGTAAAGGTTGAAACTTTCTAGAGATTCAAGGAAAGTTTGAAGTTTGAAGCTTTCTTTCACTAGATCTAAAGTCTTTTCTGGTCGATTCATCTCAAAGTCTCAACCTTTCCTGGATTTGAAACTCGAGTGTTCTTCAGCTTCATAAAGACTCAAGCTTTTCCAGATCTGTTTTTTTTTTCTTTTTCGAAAAATCTGGGTTCTTTCTTGAGTGTTCTTGGTGTTCTTGAGAGATCTTGGTGTTCTTGAGTGCTTTTGGCGTTCTGGGTTTGGTCAAGTCTTTCTGATGAAGACAACCAGTCTCAACAGTGAAAGAAAGCAAAGATCTAGTTTTTCAGTGAAGACTGAAGAGGAAAATGGTGGAATCTGGTCCAGATGGGCAAAGGCAGCTTTGGGAAGCTGTATGCTGTGGAGAAGTCATGTAAAGGAGAAACCTTTAAGAGAAATGGCTACAGAAGAAGGTCAGGCGTGGAGTCTGAAGTATGAAGAAAGAGCTGTTCAAGAAATCAGTACAAGGGGTGAGATTGTAACAGCTTATGGGAGTAGATCCAATCTGAGAAAAAGAAAGGAAGAACTCCAGAAGATTGTTCAGCATACACATGCGATGTGTAAGAAGAACAAGAAACAAACTTTGATTTGGAATGGTGCAAGATGCAAGAAGGGAAGGCTGAGGAGACTTTCCATGACTTGGATCAGAAGGAAAAATACTCAAAGGAAGAGTAGAAAGGCTGGTCAGTTAAAAGGAGATATGGAGGTCAAAATGGCCAAGAAAGCTGTGCAACAGATGATTAGAGGAGAGTGCTCTTACTCTGCCTACATGGGTAGCTCAGTGGAGAAGAAAGTGGATATGAGACATCAGGAGACAACAGGAGCTGATGGTTTCGTTACCAGGAAGGAATGGGAAGGATACATAAAGGAAATCCAAGCCTTGGTCACTGCCAAGAAGCGCAGCAGACAGTCCAATGCTAATGAAGAGATCACTAAGCTTATCATCATTGACTCTGGAGCAACGCATCACATGATCAGTGATAGGAGCTTGATGAGTGACATTAAAGCCACTACAGGAAGTGTTAAGATAGCCAATGGTGATCAGATTCCAATAGAGGGGATAGGAAACTTGAACCTGTTTGAGAAGGATTCAGCTGCTTTCTACCTGCCTAGGTTTACATCCAATTTGATATCTGTGAAGAGGGCAACAGTGGACCTTAATTGTCAAGTTGTCTTCAGGCCAAATGAGGTGGAGTTTCAAGACCTGGAGTCTGGACAAGTTATTGGTAGAGGAGATGTCAAAAATGAGCTCTACCACCTTCACACAACTAAGCTCTCTAAACCCTTTAACTCTGTTTGTTTAAGTAGTGCTACCGATAGGATTGAAAGCATTACTTGGCATGCTAGGTTGGGTCATCCTCATACTCGAGCAATAGAACTGATTCTTCCTGCTTTATCATTTAATCATTTAGAGTGTGAGGCTTGCATATTAGGGAAGCACTGTAGGACTGTTTTCCCAGCATCTGAAACTATATATGGGAACTGCTTTGATCTAGTTCACTCTGACGTGTGGACATCCCCATGTGTGTCTAGGGACAATCAGAAGTATTTTGTGACATTCATTGATGAAAAGTCTAAATACACTTGGATCACTTTGCTTCCATCTAAGGATAGAGTTCTGGATGCCTTTATAAACTTCCAAGCATATGTTACTAACCATTACAATGCTACTGTGAAGGTACTAAGGTCTGATAATGGAGGTGAATACACCAGTCATGCCTTCAAGAATCACATGGATAAGCATGGAATAGTGCATCAGACCAGCTGTCCCTACACGCCACAGCAGAATGGGGTTGCTGAAAGGAAGAATAGACACTTGATGGAGGTTGCTAGATCCATGATGTACCACACCAATGTCCCTAGGCGTTTCTGGAGTGATGCTGTTCAGACTGCTTGCTATCTCATCAATAGGATCCCAACCAAGGTACTGAAGAATCTATCTCCATATGAAGTGTTGAACAAGACCAAGCCTTACATAGATCATCTGAGAGTCTTTGGGAGTCTATGCTATGTCTTGGTTCCTGGAGAACAGAGAAACAAGCTGGATGCAAAGAGCACTAGAGCTATGTTCATTGGGTACTCAGTAACCCAAAAAGGATATAAGTGCTATGATCCAGTAACAAGGAGAGTATTGGTATCTAGGGATGTGAAGTTCATGGAAACAAAGGGGTATTATGAGGAGAAGAACTGGAAGGACCTAGAGGATATGTCTAATGAACCAGAGAATAAGGCAGTGAATCTGAGGAACCTATTGGAGAAGCTTGGGATAGACATGTCCCAGAATCAGGAGATAAGAAGGAACACTCCTTCTGATCAGGTTAGAGAAGCTGAAAGAATAATCCCTCTTGATCATGAGAGGGGGAGTGAATCTGAATCAAGTGTGCAAGAGCAGCACCAAGAGGATTCAGCACATCATGATCAAGATGTGGCTCAGTCAAGTGAAGATGAGCAGGAAGAATATCATGACCCAAAGGAGGTTAATGATACAGAAGCAGAGGATCAGACTCAAGTTCAGCCATTGCGGAGGAGTGAAAGGTTGAAGAATAGGATGCCAGAAACAGAAACTCAAGAAGAAACTCAAGAAGAGGTTCAGCCTCTGCGAAGAAGCACTAGGGAGAGAAAGGATCCTTCCAACTGGGTAAACACGAGAGTGTACTACAATGCCCAGGCTGTGAAGCATCCTTCTCAAGCTGTGTGTTCCTTTGCAGAGTATCCAAAAGAACACATGGTGTTTATGTGTAATCTGGATGAAAGTGACATTCCAAGATCCTATGAGGAAGCTATGAAGGACAAGGAATGGAGAGAGTCAGTGGGCAGTGAAAGGGATGCAATGATCAAGAATGACACTTGGTATGAGAGTGAACTACCGGAAGGGAAGAAGGCTGTGACTAGTAGATGGATCTTCACAATCAAGTATCTGGCAAATGGAAAGGTTGATAGGAAGAAGACCAGATTGGTAGCAAGAGGGCTTACACAAACCTATGGAGAAGATTACATTGACACATTTGCTCCTGTTGCCAAGCTACATACAGTTCGAATCATCCTATCAGTTGCAACCAATTTGGAGTGGGATTTGTGGCAGATGGATGTGAAGAATGCTTTCTTGCAAGGAGAGCTTGAGGATGAAGTATATATGCATCCTCCTCCTGGTTTTGAGTATCTAGTAAAGCCAGGAAATGTTTTGAGATTGAAGAAGGCTATATATGGGCTGAAACAATCACCAAGGGCATGGTATAGGAAGCTAAGCACTACTCTGAATGGAAGAGGCTTCAGGAAGTCTGAATTAGACCATACTCTCTTCACCTTAACAGGACCTTCAGGGATCATTGTTATTCTGGTGTACGTGGATGATCTGATCATCACAGGGAATGATAAGGCAGGGATTCAAGCCATTAAAGACTTTCTCAAGTCTGTGTTTGATATCAAGGACTTGGGGGAGATGAAGTACTTCTTGGGTATTGAGATATGCAGATCTAAGGAGGGTCTGTTCATGAATCAGAGGAAGTATACTCTAGATATGGTAAAGGGAGCTGGCGTGCTTGGAGGAAAGACAGCCAAGACACCTCTTGAAGAGGGGTACAAGGTTTTACTTGAGGGGGAGATTGAAGAAAAACAACTGTTTGAGGATGCTAAACTTTACAGGAAGATGGTAGGAAAACTGATATACTTGACTATCACAAGACCAGATATATGCTTTGCAGTGAATCAAGTAAGTCAGCATATGGAGGCTCCAAAGGTCCATCACTGGAAAATGGTTGATAGGATACTAAGGTACTTGAGTGGAACTCCTGGACAAGGAGTTTGGATGGGATGTAATGGCAGTACAGAAGTAGTTGGGTATTGTGATGCTGATTGGGCAGGAGATAGAGTGGATAGGAAATCAACTACTGGGTATTGTACATTCGTTGGAGGAAACCTGGTTACTTGGAAGAGTAAGAAGCAAAAGGTTATCTCCTGCTCAAGTGCTGAGGCGGAGTATAGAGCTATGTTGAAGCTGACAAATGAGCTGGTATGGATCAAAGGTATTCTCAAGCGTCTGGAGATTGAACACACCTCTCCTATGACAATACATTGTGATAATCAAGCAGCAATTCATATTGCATCTAACTCAGTCTTCCATGAGAGAACTAAGCACATAGAAGTTGATTGTCATAAGGTGAGGCAGATGATTGTCTCAGGAGTGACATTGCCATGCTATACAAGGAGCGAGGATCAACTTGCGGATGTGTTCACCAAGGCTGCGAGATTAAAGACAATGGAGTCCATCCTTTCAAGGTTGGGACTCATTGATCTTACTCCAAACAACTGATCCCCTCGTCATGAGCTCTTTACTCTTTTCCTTATCAAGGTTTTATCCCTAAAGAAGGTTTTCTTTGGTAAGGTTTTTAATGAGGAAGATCTCATGGCATTCCAAGCTTGACTTGTTCCACATGGTCAAGCTTGAGGGGGAGTGTTGAAATAAGTGAGTACATGAAGACATTAATACCAAGAAGAGATCAAGAGAAGAGAGGAAGAAGACTTGAAGAAGACTCAGGCAGTTTGAAATTCAAAACTAGATCTGCTGGAAAACAGCTGTCATGCACTTATGTTTTTCTCTCTCTCTCTCTCTTCTATCTGTCTTTAAAACTCTTGTAAAGCCACGAAAATGAGAATAAGAAACTGAGTATTCTCTCCATTCTCTCTATTATCTTTATTCTCCCTATTCTCTGTTTTTTTCTCTAAAGATTTCAACCCAAACACTCTCAAATGATCTATATATGGCTTGGTTTTGTTCAACACTTCATATGGAGACAGATTCTTCAATATCTTGGTTGGAATCCGGTTGATAAGATAGCATGCAGTCTGAACTGCATCACTCCAAAATCGCCTAGGGACATTAGCATGGTACATCATGGATCTAGCAACCTCCATAAGATGCCTATTCTTCCTCTCAGCAACTCCATTCTGCTGTGGTGTGTAAGGACAACTCGTCTGATGCACTATCCCATGCTTGGCCAAGTGATTCTTGAATGCATGACTAGTGTATTCTCCACCATTGTCTGACCTTAGTACCTTCACAGTAGCATTGTAATGATTAGTAACATATGCTTGGAAGTTTACAAAGGCATCTAACACTCTATCCTTAGATGGAAGCAATGTGATCCAAGTATACTTAGACTTCTCATCAATAAACGTCACAAAATACTTCTGATTATCCCTAGACACACATGGAGATGTCCACACATCAGAGTGTATTAGATCAAAGCAGTTTTCATATATAGTCTCTGATGTTGGAAACACAGTTCTACAATGCTTTCCTAGGATGCAAGCTTCACACTCCAAATGATTGAATGATAGAGTAGGTAAGATCAGTTCAATTGCACGAGTATGAGGGTGACCCAATCTAGCATGCCAAGTACTGCTATCAATACTATCAGTAGCACTACTTAAACAAATAGAGTCAAAGGGTTTAGAGAGCTTAGTCGTTTGGAGATGGTAGAGCTCATTTCTGCTGTCTCCTCGGCCAATAACTTGTCCAGACTCCAAGTCCTGAAACTCCACTTCATTTGGCCTGAATACAACTTGGCAATTGAGATCCACAGTTGCTTTCTTCACAGATATAAGATTGGATGTGAACCGAGGTAGGTAGAAGGCAACTGAATCCTTCTCAAACAATTTCAGATTGCCTATCCCCTCTATTGGGATCTGATCACCATTAGCTATCCTGACACTCCCTGTGGTGGCTTTGATATTACTCATCAAACTCCTATCACTGATCATGTGATGGGTTGCTCCAGAATCCACTATAATAGGATTAGTAACCTCTCCACCAACACTAGAGTGTCTCTTTTGCTTCCTGGTTGTAACCAAAGCTTGAATGTGCTCCATAAATGTCTCCCAATCCTTCCTCGTAATAGGACCATCAGCTCTTGATATCTCTGGTTCATTGGATCCCAATCTTTCTCCTACTGACTCACCCATAAGCTGAATAGGAGCATTCTCCTCTGACCATATGCTGTGTCACTTCCTTGATCAGTATCCTTAGGTGCTTTTCCAGTCCGGCAGGATGTATGTTTGTCTTCCCATACTTTTCCTTAGCTTTCTTGACCCTGGAAAGCTTCCTCAGTCTTCCTTTCTTGTCTCATACCACTCTTCTTACAAGCTGGTTGCTTGTTCAGTGTAGGACCACTTTGTTCTCTTTGAACCAAAGTACCTACACCATCCGCATCAATCAGCTCTGACCACAAGTATCTGAGCTTCCTTATCAACTGATTGAACTCGTCCTTTCTCTGCTCTAAGTCTCTGATAACCTTCTCAGCTACCCAGACCCCCATCAGATTGAACTTGTAACCAAACACTCCTTCAAGTCTCTCCCATATCTCCTTTGCGGCTTGACATTGCTTATACACTTCCACAAACGATTTTGAGAGAGATCTATGGATGATCTCAAGTGCTTTTATGTCTTCTCTAACCCACTTGTCTTCATCCTTCAGGTCATCTATCTGACCTTCCCCAGTAGTCATATCCTCAAAAGCTTCCACCTTTTCGTGACTACTCCACAAACCATGGCTTTCCAAAGCTGTTTCAACAGATCCGGACACTTCCTCATAGGTTATCTCTTCCTGCAACACCTCAATCACAGATCTAGACTTCACTTTCACTCTGTGGTTGTTGGTTTCCATTAGAAACTTTCACCCAAACCCAGAAAAATGAAGAACAGAAACCCAGAATCCCCAAGAACACGAAGAACACCAAAAACCACCAAGAACAAAGAACCCAGATTTCGACACTACACACTCACCCCTTTGATGAACCTGGCTCTGATACCATATTCAGTTTTGATTTAGTGAGTGTAAAGGCACGAGTTTAAGAGAGAAACAGATTGATTGTGTGAAAGATTAGAGAGATTAGAGAGAATAAAGAGAATAAAGAGAGTAAAGAGAGTAACGAGAGAGAGAGAGGCTTAAACTCGGTTGATTGATGAAAAATGAGAGAGTTACAACATATATAGAGTCAGATACAAGGGTTTTCGTGGAGGAATCAAAAGATGCTTTGGTATCTTCTTTTCTGGCCACATAAACTCCTTTTAGCTCCTTCCTTGCTGGCCACAAAAGCTTCTTTTACTTTCCAGCTGTGCCAGCCTGTCCAAACTCTCTCCTTATCCTTTCCAACGTCTATAGCAACAGGATAAGGGTAAAGGTAACTTCTTCTTGATAGAAAAGTTACCCGGGTAACTTTGGTAAGTTTTGGTCGAGGTTTGGTCGACCCGGAATGGTACGGCCTGTACGGCTTGTACGGCCTGTACGGCCTGTACGGACTGGTCGATCCAAACTCTCCCAAAACCTTCCCAAACCTTCCTTCTCTTCAGCCACATCAAACCCCCCTTCACTTCTCTTTATGTACTCACTCATTTCAACAATGAGCAGTAGTAACACACTATTTAAAAGCACATTACAGTTGGAGAAGCGTAGGAACAGTTCTATCTTATTAGAAGGACTGGATTTGAGGACAAATCCTTTTAAAGGAGGAGGGGATGGTGCGATCTGGATCAGCCTCAACTTCATGGATTTGAAGCTCGTGTGTTCACCAGAAAATTCACTGCTTATGGTTTGTTACAATGAGCCAAAGAAGGAGATTAATGGCTTGCACCAAAGAAGAACTCATGGAACAGCTTTGAAGCAGCATGTTAATAGAAGATCGATGGAGCAGAGAATTACATGGACTAAGGATAATCTTCTCACGTGCTACATGGATCAGAAAGAGAGCAAGGACGTGGTGGATTTGTTTTTGGACAAGCCCAAGAAGATGTTTGCTGAAAAGAGGCCTTTCAAGCCCAAGAAGTGGAAGGATAAACCAGCTTGGTTTAGGCTGGCCGATTTCCTTATCTCAAGTGTATTTCTGATTTCTTGTAATTCTAAACCAAGTAGGATTAGTTTTTCGTTTTAATAAACCCATTAGGAATAGGATTAGGGTTAGGGTTTTATAAACCAATTAGAAATAGGTTTTGATTTTCTATTTTCGAATTAGGATAGGGTTTTCTAGTTAGAGTTTTCTGTTTTGTCTTTATAAAGCCAAAAGCAGCACATATTGTAACTTACACATTCTTTTAATAAAAACCAGAGCTTTTGGCTTTCAAACTCGTCCCTTTTGGGGACCTCCCTTCATTGTTCACGTGGTGAACAAGTTTCTTTGTCACACAAGGTTGCGTGAGCTTCTGTGATTCATCCTAGACATGAAGCAGGGTTATCCTGTGTCTCAGGAGTCGCTAAACAACTCTAGAGCAGTCCATAGCTCTATGGTAAAGATCATCCAACGTCCTGGAGCTTCTCAGGCTCAAGGATCCGCCCATCATCCCTCAAGTGTGACTGGGACGAGGTCTTTCTATCCAAGGCCGCACCACTAGTCTAGCATGCCACAAAGCATTCTTATTCAAAGCAGAAGAAACAGTAGTAAAGGAACAACTAAAATCAGAAATAGGATCAAGCTCTTCAAGCATATACAACTCGCCCATGGTAACTCCTTTTCCAATCATCCTTTGGCTCTCAATATCCTGAAACTCAACCTCGTTAGGACTGAATATCACCTTACAATTCAAATCATTAGTGCATTTCTTAACTGATAACAGGTTTGAAGTGAATTCAGGCATATAGAAAGCTCTTGAGTTCTTACTAAACAATTTTAGATTTCCCACTCCTCTAATAGGAATCTTATCACCATTAGCAATCATGACATGACCATTAGCTGGTTCAATGTCTTTGATCAGATAGGTGTCACTTATCATGTGATGGGAGGCTCCTGAGTCTACTATCAAAGGTTTAGCTGAGCTATTAGCAATATGACAAGTTCCTTTAGGAATAGAACAAGCAAGACTTTGGCGGTTCATCTCTAATGTCCTACCAGTTCTATCAGTCCTAAGATCAATCACATTTTCTAGCTTACTAGCAACCATTGAAGCACCAAGAGAATACCCATTAAGGTTACCAAAGGTGTTACCATTCTCCTTGAGCATTTTGATGAGGGCTTCAATGTCAGACCTCCGGATGTAGTCTTGATCATTGTTCCTGCTGGTACCACCCGTGTAGGCAACAACGGACTTTCCTTCACTGGCCTCCCTCTTATCACCATCGGTTGTCTTGCTTGTGCTTGCAACAGTTGACCCCTCCGAGATGTGAGCTCTAGCTTCCCTCTCCTTCATGAACTTGGCCGGCTTAAGATGTGGGTGGAGGATCCAGCACTGACTCTTCTTGTGGCCGTGCTTCTTGCAATGATCACAGTTACCATTGAACCTCCGGTCTTCATACTTGTTGAAAGCAGCTTTGTTTGCCATTGGTGTCTCAACCTGATCAGTTTGCGCAGCTTGGTTAGCCAAGGTAAGCTCCCCCTTACCTCCAAACAACCCAATAGAACCTTGTTCCTTTTGTATCTGAGCACACACATCTTCTAGAGATGGAAGCTTCTCAGCTCTCAGGATATGCTTGATGAGGCTGTTGTAGGCTGGGTTTAGAGTGAGCAGGAGCCCAAAGACCTTATCTTGCTCTCGCCTTTCATTCAACTCATCAGCATCAACTGTGCTTGGTCTCAACATCTCTAACTCGGACCAGAGGGCTCGGAACCTTCCAAGATGCTTAGTGAACTCCATATCTTCTTGTAGCAACCCGTTGATTGCTCTCTTTACCTCAAACACTCGGCTCAAGTTTGAGATGTTTCCATACACCTTCTTCAAGGTCTCCCATAGATCCTTTGCGGTTTCACAGTAGCTATAAGCTTCCATGATAGGAGTCTCAAGAGATCCTTGAAGAAGTGTCATCACCATCATGTTTTCTTGCTGCCACTTCTCCACCTCACTTGTGGCACTTGCAGCTTCACCTTCTTGAGTAATGAGCTTAGGAGCTTCACCGGATGTGATATGACCCCATAAGCCCTTACTTCCCACAGCAGTCTTCACCAAACGAGACCACAACAGATAGTTACTCCCCTTTAGAGTAACCGGAACCTTCATGCTAACACTATCCATCTACAACCAGCTTGACTTCAAAAGCTTGGAAATGAGTGGATCTATACCTTAGAACACGGATGAACCCAGAAACGAGAGAAAAGGTTGAGTCTTTGAAGGTAAGAACGTGAAAGGCTCAAGCTTTTACACCACACAAGCTTCAAACTTCAGTCTTCTACCCGGATCTTCAAAGAACAGCCTTAGATCTTCAAAAAGCTTCAACCTTGATCTTCTTCAACTCGATGAACACACACCCAGATCTTGAGTAACCTGGCTCTGATACCATAAGATCTTTTAAGATCTTAGACAAATAAGTAACAAGAACGAGACTAGAAAGAGATTTGATGAAAGAAAGACTCGGTTTAGACTAAGAACTAAGAAGATTAATGAGAGACTATGAAGAACATTATGAGACTCGAAAGTTTAGAGAGAACTGTATGCTTTATTCATAGAGAGAGTTCAGAATATATAGAGAGGGTTTACAAGGGTTTCGTAAAGCAAGAGAGGGAAAGCATGTGGACAGGAGAAGAGGCGCGCCTAATGGTTCAAACGAGTGGCTCTGGTGGCTAGATGCCAATGGCATCTTGACTAGATGCTTCTCACTTTACAGCTTGCACCGGCTGGAAGCTTGACCAAGCCTTATCTTCAAACGGTAACCTTGGCGCCTAAAGCTTCAAGGTTTACCCGACCCAACCCTTTCTTTCACTCCAAGTTAACCACTCGATCTCCTCATGGTAAGTTCTCCTCTTTCACCTTTTTACCTTTTTACCTCAGTAACTTTTCTTGTACGGACAACCCCATTTTTGCACATTGCCAAAACATGGTTTCAAGCTCTTTTGGGTCGACCTTGTACGGCCTGTACGGCCTGTACGGCCTGTACGGCCTTGTACGGCCTTGTACGGCCTGTACGGCCTTGTACGGACAAGGTCGACCCGAACCCCTCTCTTTTCCTCCTTCTCTCTTTTCCATACTAACTAGATACATCAACTTAACAAGTTTGAGGTGTTGAACCAAATAAGAAATGGGGTTAAAAGTATTAGAGAAGACTCGTAGGATAAAGAGAAGGAGTTTGGAGAATGTCCGTACAAGAGGCCGTACAATTGTCCGTACAAGGCCGTACACTTTGGGTCGACCAAAAGGTGAAAAGGTCGACCAAAGGTAAAAGCAGTTTACCCGGAGAAGTTACCTTGGCTCATCTACTTTCTCCTCAGAGATTGAAGATAAGCGAACCTTATCCATAAGGAGAGCTCTTCCTTGACAGGCTGTCTCATGCTGGAAAGGAGAAGGCATATGGTCAAGATGCCAAAGGTATCTTGCAATCTCGGCCAAGTATTTGAAGAGGCGTGCTCTTCTTTTGGTGGAAACACGTTGATCACTTCTCCTCTCTTCCTTTTGTGAACATTTACGGATAGGATTTTTAACCTAATCCTCTTCTCTATATATTGTAACACATTTCCTCAGATTAAATCAAGCAATACATTTTCGAGTCTCTTTACTCTCTCTACTGTTCTTCATGGGTTCTTAACAAAAGTCTCAATCTTTAGTCTCCGAGTCTCATCTAGTCTCTCTCAATCTCTCTTCTATCTCTCTTACTCAGATTCTACTTAAACTTTCAGTCTCAGACACATAAGAAAAAAAGGCCAGAGCCACGTCCTCTTCCAAAGCCAGTAAGCTATTGTGTTCTAGGAAATAATCAGCTATCAAAGAGCTGAAAACAGGGTCAGCTAAGGTATTAAAGAATCTGAGACAGAACATTATTTTTCATTTGTCTCTCTTCAATCTGAACGTGTTGTCAATAAAACCTGTGATGAACTAACTTGTTTTGAACCGGTACAACCGAGTAGCATTGTCTCAGTGCCTCAGGTCCTGGAAGAAACCTCAGCAGAAGAAGAGAGCTCGCCACCAGAAGCTGTCTTGGAGCAGCCAAACAACAGTGAAGCAGAAACTGACGATAAGTCATTCCTTTTGAACTCTCAAGAGCACTGTAAGGATCTTATTATGGTTAGTTATGTGCCTGAAATGTTTGTTATGGTGTCTTCTAAGGAGGAAAAACGTTTTGTTCTTGAAAGTGTGAAAGAATTTTGTGTTTCAGACACTGATTTTGATAACATAATTCATTCTTTTGAGAAACTTGCACCTGACAAACTCTTTTGTGATCAAACTCATTTTCATTGTGGTAATGCCATTAGTTCTAGTATTTTTTTGAGTCTTGAGCATTATATGGAACATAACAAAAGCTTTGATTATCCTGAAAAGTCATTAGAGCTTGATCTGCAACAGTCTATTTTATGTTCGAAGAAATCGTTTGATTCTTTTGTCTTTAAGGATAATGGCTTTAACCTGCGTTTTTCTAGGCATGAACTGATCACTGGTGTTTTGATTGAATCCCCACGTGCCTGGAATGAATATGTGGTTAGAAATGAATCGAAATAACTTAGGGCTGAAAGTGAGTTTGTTTTCAATTCTGATTTGAAACTTGCTTGGGTATGTCCTGAAACTGATAAACCTTGGCATGTTTTGAGATCATTGCTTAAGCATTTTGTTGTTTTGAGCTTTGATGATATTCTGGTTTACAAGCCTTTGCTACGTGAATCTCAGTTTGAACCTAATCATTTGTGTTCTGATTTTGATGAAGATAGGCACGTTTTGAAGCTGCTCTATGGTAGTTCATGCCTTGAAAACATTCTGCTTTACAACACTTTCTTTGATAAACATGCAGAACCTTGGACAAGTAATTGTCAGCTTGAACCTGCTCTTTTATGTTCTAAATCTGAGAAACTTGTGCCTGCTTTGTAAATGTTCTTTAGGAACTATGCTATCAAGTGCCATGATATCATCCTGGTGTACAACACTTACTTTGATAGGCATCATAATGATCTGAATCGTGTGCTTCAGGTTCTCGGGAAAGAAAGTTTGGTTTATGATCTGAATAAGAACATGTCTTTCACTGATAGTTCCCGATATCTAGTCTCTGTTTTGAGTGTCCAGGATCTACAGGTTCAGTCTCAAAGGAGTGAGAGCAGAGACCATGCTTACCAGCCTGATATTTGGAGATGGAAGTACATGAGGAAACTGGCTTCAAAACTCCAAGGAAGTTTCTGTCCAAAACCTCTCTTTACTGTTCCTTTTATGCTTATTTTCTTGATCATCTGTCTCACCTCTTACTTGTTTCCTTTTGATGTAGGAGATACAGATTTTAGAACAAATCTTTTTAAAGGAGGAGGGGATGATGCAACCCTGACCAGCCTCAAAAACCAATGTATGATGATCAAGAACACACCATCTAAGCCACTTATCATGGTATGGATTAATGGGCAATTTCAAGGTCTTATTGGTATGAACCATGAAGCCTGATATTTGGAGATGGAAGTACTTGAGGAAACTGGCTTCAAAACTCCAAGGAAGTTTCTGTCCAAAACCTCTCTTTACTGTTCCTTTTATGCTTATTTTCTTGATCATCTGTCTCACCTCTTACTTGTTTCCTTTTGATGTAGGAGATACAGATTTTAGAACAAATCTTTTTAAAGGAGGAGGGGATGATGCAACCCTGACCAGCCTCAAAAACCAATGTATGATGATCAAGAACACACCATCTAAGCCACTTATCATGGTATGGATTAATGGGCAATTTCAAGGTCTTATTGGTATGAGCCATGAAGTTTTGGACCGTGAGACAGCTGAAGAAAGTGTGCTTGAGATAAAACTAGCTGAAGGTACTAAATATTGAGATTTTGAGAGAATAAGAGTAGATGATGAAAGATTAAGAGAGAAAGACTGAAAAAGAGTGAGATATTAGGGTGGAGTTTTCTCGATGTTCATGATGAACAAGAGAGAGAGAGAGAAGAGAGAAACTCAGAAAAGAGAAATGTATTCCTTGATTCATTAATCTGAGAGGAGTTACACATATATAGAGAGTAAAGAAGCTTTACAACGGATACAAAGGGAATGGTAATAAGAGAAGAGACGTGGCTGGTCTTGTTGAAACGAAGAAGGGAATGACCAGAAGAAGAAGGTGGTTCATGATCCAAGTATAGAGAAGAATATTAGATGATTCAAATACTTGGATATGAAGATGGTCCGTACAGACTTGTCTCTCAAGCTACCTGATGAGGCCATCCAACCAGTAGCTGAACCAGAGACCAACCAGTTGCACCAATCAGCCAGCCAAAGGACCAGCAAGGATATGTGTTCAGTCAAAACGGCATATCTCACCAAAAAGGAGGAATATTTACATGAAACTAATTTTCACGCATACTATACTCAACAAGGAGTCAACCACAATTGGAATCATACCAAAATCTATCCGGAGCAGGAAGATATCAATTTTACAAACCGGAGGTTACCCAGCCCGTCCAACCGCGCGTACCCGAGTTTAGAAGTTGTTTCAAGCCCAATAAAGAACTGCTTTGGCCCAAAACATCTGATGGAATTCAATATGGATCTCTTAGCTTTGCAAAAAGCCCAGAATGAAGAGAAATGGTCACGGAAATATGAAGTTATGGCCCAATCTTCAAAACATGCCAAACCATTCCTACACTTGCCTTATTTGGAAGATCCGGGTTTTGCATCAATTCAATTTCAAGAAAGGCGACCAGGAGACCTTATAAGTCATTCAGAGGCACTCCACAACATATTAAGGAGCACCAGAGTACACAGGATCAGGCGGATCCCAATTAGACAAGAAGATAAGCTTGGTTTACCCACATTGGCCAAACCAGCACCATTTAAGGGAAGTATCCAAGATCTTTTACTTGGTAAGTTTGGTTCGACCCAAACTTATCTATGGAAGCCAGGAGATCATCTTAACCATCCAGAAGACATAATCCACTATCCAGGAGAGTCCTATGAGTTCATACCATGCACCAACCAACATAGGATCAAGAAGATGCTCATTAACACCAAACTGCCTTATTTGGAGATTCTTGCAATCCAGCTCCAACAGCTCTTTTCTCATTTATTTCTGGACGTGATAATCACCTTAGAAGCAGTCAAGAATATCCCAAGGAAGCTTTCTTATCCCTTAAAACCGACCAGGTTCAAGAAGACTCAAGATTCTTATTTGGAAAAAAAATCCCTTAAAGAGCTCCAAACGGCTAGTTTTTCGATTTCTTGCTTAATTTTGATTTGTTTCCTTTTCTAATTGTTTTAGAACGATAATACCTTTGTCTCTGAGAATTATATAAGCTCCCAGACGTGCATTGTAAAGATCACCCTCAATCATCAAGTTAATAAGAAGTTTTATTCAGTTTTATCAAAGATAGTTTCTTTGCATAAAAGTTGTTCTTTAGTTCCTAAGTTGTGAGAAGCATTAGGAGACTATAGAGCTCGTGGTTCATAGGTTCTTTGTGAGATTCAAGAGCCTTGAGACACAGATTGAGAGAGTCAATCAGCACCCACGGATTGAGAGAGTCAATCACCATCTATCCACCATCGTCTTCCATCCATCCATCATCAAACTTTTATCCATCACTCATTCCATTCCTTTATCCATTTAGTTTCAGTTCTTATTTTTGTTATTCATAAACTCACTGTTCTTCTTTTATTTTCAGATTAGATTGGACAGAAAGGGATAGCAAGTCGGCCATCATCACCATCTTTCCATCCGATCTCAATCCTTGCCGATAAGATCGACCCATCAACCATCCAAACCATCGACCCAGCTTCCGTGCCTGTATCACTACCAAGACTCAATACAAATTACTTTGGAGGGAAATGCAAGTTTAAATTGACCTATGGTTGCCACAGAAGAAAGAGAGACGTTGGGAGATATTCTGGATCAAGAAGAATGATTAAAATAAGCAGTCACATGTTCTGCTTAAGAAGAAAGCAGTTTGGACCTGTCACTTTCGCTCATCAGACTATGCCACCCTCTCTCTCCTGTCTCCTTCACTTCTGCTGGACGAGACAGAGCTTGTCTTTAACCTCTTGGCCTCTTCTAATTACCACAAAAGTATTTGTTTATGTCTTCCTAGATTTAGATTAATTTATTGTGCTCACTGCCTATTTAAAAGGCAGTTCATGTAACTGATTTGTTTAAGAAGAGTGAAGAACTCTTTCTTCATATACTTTGTCACTAAACTCTCTCATTCTCTCAGTCTCTCCATTCTCTCTGGTTACTCACGAGCTCAGTCTCTCCAATACTCTCCATACTCTCCAAACTCTCATTCTCAGTTACTTACACTCTCAGCAATCTTGCTTACTCTCTTTGATACTCATACAAACTCTAATTCTCTCTGGTACATTCTAAACCATACCCTTAATCTTACTTTCCTCTTCATATTATCTCAATTCTCACATGGTATCAGAGCTTCCAAGCTCCTGAAACCTTCATAGCTTCCGCAAATCATCATCTTCTCAAAACTGTCTCCAAAACAGTTTCTGCTACATCTCTTTATCCACTGGTCCAAAGGTCTTCCAAGAGGGAAGAATCTCGCCAGAACTCAAGATAGGACAGTATACAAGTATCTGGAACTCAAGAAAGCTTCAGCTCAGTCCAGCAAGCTTCATAAAAGGTTCAGTTTCAAGTTCTGTTTCTTGCAAAACCAGTTAATACATTCTATTGTCCACTGGTCCAAACTCTCTAAGATGGAGAGCTCAAAAGAAATGGCGACTTCAGTAGCTTCAAGGAGTCCAAAGAAGAAGTCAAACCACCACATCTGGTCCAAAATTCCGAAGATAATCCGTGGAAGAAACCATTCTTGGAGAAAGGTCACAAAAGAAGCATTAAAGCTAAGCTGTTCTAATCATTCTCTGTCCAGCCATGCTGAAGCTCTGTTTCTGACTAACAAAACCCACGACCAGCAAGAGGACAGGAGGGGTTTGAAATGTCTCCTTGACCAGAAGGAGAGAATCAAGAAGAGGAGGTGTTGGACAGTCAATCCACACCACAAGCCCTTTAAATTCAAGTGATTCACAGCCATGGAGGTTCAAGGAACTAGCTCAGGTTCCTTGGTTGTAAGTTAACCTCCTTAACTCTAATAAGAGCTTGCTTAATTGTCTTAAATTGTTTCTGGTTGTGTTGAGTGTGTTGTTAGTATCTTAGGGACAATTCAATGTTACTAGAGTTGTTGAACCTAGTTTCTGTCCCATGATACTTAAACATTGTGTATGCATTGTTCTAGGAGTAAGTAAGCTTGCTAGCATGATCATATAGCATCTGGTTCAATCCATTTCATAGTAATCTTGTGCTAGTGGTCTGGTTAGTGTTGAGATGAAGCAAGAATAAATAAGGAAATGGCCGAAATTCAAGTTAGCTTGGGAGGCAAGTCTGTCCGTACAGCTTGACCTAAGAGTGGCGTGGAAGGCAAGTTAGGGTTGAGGACGGATTTAAATAACTTCTTCTGGTCTTCTTAGGCTCTGAATAAATTAAATAAGGGGAAGCAAGTGGCTGGAGCCGTTGGAGTGTGGTGACAAACCAAAATCACATGTCTGGCCAAGGAAGAGAGAGAGAGAAGGGAGCTGTCCCTTTCTGTCCAAGCTGAGCGTGCCCTGACCATACCAGAGACCATCCAGAGTTCATTTGTTTATTAATTTCTCATTGTCTTCTCTTCTGCCTATTTATGTAACTCTTGGACCAACTAAATCAGCAAGGAAAACATTTCTCCTTCTATTCTCTTTGTTGTTCTCTCTCTCCTCTCTCTCTCACGAATTCTCTTCACTCTCTCTTTGGTTCTTCATCAGTTCTTGATATTCTTCACTTAATCTCCCTCTAAATCTCTAAAACTCACATGGTATCAGAGCAGCCATGCTCTTGAGACCTATTCTTCTTCATTCTTTTACCTAACTTCCGCAAATCTCTGAGTTTTCTTTTCTATTTTTGGCAAAGTTCATCTTGTTCTTCAGCTGTTCTTCATTTCCAGCTCCAGAAATTGCCAAAAATGGAAAATACCAAAGTAAACATTCCAGTTACTCTCAAGGGAGCTAAATATGTTTTATGGTCAAGGCTTGTCAAGACAGCCTTGGGAGGACGAGGTCTCTGGTCCTATGTGACAGAAGACAAACCATCAAAGAAGACCATCCTAGGAGAGGATGGTACTGAAGTGGTGTTGGCTGGCGAGGACAAATGGGGTCAGGAGGACCTCATGGTGTTGTCTATCATACAAAGCAGCCTTGAGACATCAATCTTGGAAGCTTACTCCTACTGTGAAACTTCCAAAGAGTTGTGGAACACTCTCCAGAAGGTGTATGGCAACATATCAAACTTGAGCAGAGTATTTGAAGTCAAGAGGACTATTAACTCACTCCATCAAGAAGACATGGATTTTAATCAGCATTTTGGCAAGTTTAGAGCCTTATGGGCTGAGTTGGAGATGCTGAGGCCATGTACCGTGGATCCTAATGTCTTGAATGACCGGCGTGAACAAGATAAGGTGTTTGCTTTACTTCTCACCTTGAACCCCGGATACAATGACCTGATTAAGCATTTGCTTAGAGCAGAGAAGCTCCCAACCTTAGAAGAGGTGTGCTCTCAAATCCAAAAGGAGCAAGGTTCAGTTGGCCTTTTTGGAGGAAAAGGAGAGCTTGTGTTAGTGAATCAAGTTGATGGTACTGCAAACAAGAGCCACTACAAGCCTGAGGACAAAAAGGTTTGGGTTTGTGGTCAATGCAAGAAGAAGGGACATGGCAAGGACAGATGCTGGATTCTTCACCCACATCTTAAGCCACAGAAGTTCAGGAATCCTTACCATGATTCAAGAGCCAACTTCTCTGGTGAAATGGGCGAATCAGCTACCTCAAACTCCATATGCTCAACCACTAACCTTAATCCGGCTAGTGAAGGGAAAACTCTGGCTTTCAGTAGATCCTCTTCCTTGGGAACCACTCAGGATGAAGTCATCAAGCGATCTGACATTGAGGCTCTCATCAAGATACTCAAGGACAATTCTGGTAACATCCTTGGTACCTCTTTACATGCTACTAATACTGGTTACTCCTTGAATGCTTTAACAAACTCCAAAATGACAAAACCCTTAGTTATTGATTCAGGAGCTAGCCATCATATGATTAGTGATCTAGGGTTGATTAAAAACATTGTTCCTGCCCTAGGGAATGTTCTTGTAGCTAATAGAGATATGGTACCAATTAAAGGAGTAGGTGATCTTAAGTTGTTTGATAAAGAAACTAAGGCCTTTTACATGCCAAATTTTACATCCAACTTGTTATCTGTTAAAAGGGTTGCTACTGATTTGAATTGCAAGGTTACCTTCACTCCTAATGATGTCTCCTTTCAGGATATTGAATCTAGTAGGTTACTTGGCAAAGGTGTGAGCAAGGGAGACTTGTACTTGCTGGAAGACACTAAGCTTGCATCTGATTTATCCCATGCTTTAAGTTCATGTTTTAGTTTCCCTAAAGATGTTATGTGGCATGCTAGATTAG
>CAJHQP010005181.1:0-48194 GCA_905132765.1 Moricandia arvensis | reverse complement strand
TCGATCTCATTTTCCGTTTGTGACGAGACGTTGAGGCGATAAAGTTGTCATCTGGTGAGATGAACAAGGCCATGAAGTGTTCGGATACGATGTTTTCTAGTTTTCTCTTACTTGGAAAAGAGAAAACATTCCTGCAGTAATTTTAAAACATCGATTCCGTCGTGACTGATTTTGACCCCAACAGTTAGTCCCCCAACTTGCGAGAATCGTTGTGATGTTCTCGTGAGGTGTTAAGTATGTTTGGTTAGGAAAAATTGATGGCTAAAAGTTCTGAGGGTGAATAAGAGATTTTTTCCTATAAGTATGTGGAGTAAGTTTTCAAATTCCTTGCTCACTTCCACAAGAAATTTTCTTTAAGGTAAAAAATCTCTTCTTTTTTTTTCTCTTCGTTATTTTTGTTATGGCTCATAGTAAGAGAATATCTGAGAATGCATTGCCCTTCTGTTTCCTTCTTGAGAGCTTATGCATTCAGGACGATGAGATTGTCCCGAAATTTAAGTTCTTGCCGCACTCCATCTACCCTGAAGAGGTGCTTGCGTATTGGGATGCTACATGCGGTATGGCACCACCCCCAGCTGAATTCCAGAGTAGGTGGAGTTTCGAATGCCGAGACATGGATAAAACGCTGATGCTTCCCCTCGTGGTTAGTTTACGTGTTACGAGGCACACCTTCTATTTGGTAGTCTATGGTTTCCCATCCCGGAGGTTATAATTTGATTCTTAGACCGCTACAAATTGTCGATAAGTCAACTTTTCCACGTCGGTCTACATAATCTCGTTGGACTTTTTTTTGAGATACGAGCGAGGGATGGACTTAAGTGTCGATTATCTTGAGGCTTTTCTGTATCCACAAGGTACAAATTTGCCGCTCCAGTATTGTCTCAAGCTGAGGAACTATATGGAGGTGATCAAGGCGTTTAAGTCTAACTTTCACAGCTGGGACCAATGTTACTTATTTTTGCGTATAAATAATGCCTCGGTTTCGAAAGAATACATCCCTATTCTAGGCGTAAATGGGGTCCCAAAGGTGTCGTGATCAGATACTTTGGTTGTTCCTCTTTTTGTCGATGTCTGATCATATATCTATTTTCTTTATTTTGCAGTTGTCTATCCTCTCCCCCCGTTTTCCGCAGACGTGCTTACCGTTGGGGATATTCTCCGTGGCGGTCCGTTTTACTGGGGCTACTTCTCTCAGAAACGATTTTGAGCGGCGATTGCGTGTCATCAGGCTCGAGCTCGAACTTACATGGCAATAGAGGAAGATTCGGATCTGGTAATGGATGACTTTTTTCCATTTGGTATTCCTTCTGTGAGGGAGAAGGAACCAAGGTGCCACTGACGCAGGCGATGTTGCCTACGAGGGGATGGAACTGCCCACACATGAGTGGTACCAACGCTTTCTATCTGGGGATGGTAGCGGTATCAGTAAGTACCAACACTTTCTATCTGAGGTGACTAGGGTGTTAAGTTAACCGGTGCCGTTTTATAAGATCAATCTGAATTCATATGAGAAAACAAGTCTTTGCGGTTTTTATCGTAAAGTTCCAACAATAACTCCAATCGAGACGAAAAAGAGACGTTTCGATCGAGATTCAAAGGATAATGTAAAGATGGAGGTACGGGCGAGTAGGATGCCCAAGAGGGCGAGTAGGATGCCCAAGAGGGCGAGTAGGAAGCCCAAGAGGTCGAGTAGGAGCAAGCCAAGGAGTTTAGGCGAGTCTTACTTGTTTTTGTCGTAAAATCTCAATGGAAACTCCAATTGAGATGAGTCCAGCTCGCCAAATGGGAAAGTTGGACTGGTCCAACTCGCTGAACAGGTGGGTTAGACGGCTCGTTTGGTCCAACTCGCTGAATGGGCAAGTTGGACGGCTCGTTCGGTCCAACTCACCGAACAAGTGAGTTGGACGGCTCGTTCGGTCCAACTCGCCCGTTCGGCGAGTTGAACTGGTTTGACTCGAGTTTTGATGGCATGCTGGCGCGGTCATTTCGTAAATGTTTTCAATTTTTTTTCTATGAAAGTTGTATCATAAAAATGCTGACTCGTTTCACTTTGCGAATGATGTTCCATAAAATATTGTCGAGTTTGATTTTACGAAAGATGTTTCGAAAAATGTTGTTGAGCTTTAATTTTACAAAAGTTATTCTGCGAAATGTCATGAATTTAGTTTTACGAAAGCTGTGTCGTAAAATGTTATTGAGTTTAATTTTACGAAAGTCGTTATGTAAGCGTGTTTTTGTGTTTGGTTGTACGAGAGCCAATTTTTCGGAAAACTCACGTTTTAGCTTCTGAAATTTTGTCTATTATAACCTTAATTATGGGGAGTCGACTTAATCGAAGATTTTCTCGTTTCCACATGATTGATCTGAGGGGATTTTGAGTAGTTTTTACGAAGTAAATTTAAGTGACAATCATCGCTAATTCACTGAATATGTCGCGAATAATCGAAGCTTGACTTTTTACGAAATATTAGGTTTCACAAAATGTTTTAGCAGTGAGGGATACGATCTCGTTTTGCTTAGTTTAGTTTTCATCAGCCTTTTTAGGTTTTGAGTGATTCAATAGAGATCAACTTCGTTTCTTCGAAAATTGTTTGGAAGAAGTACAACAGTAGGGGTTGTGCACCCGATTTGATGTGCTTCCTTTCTCCGTGAGTAATCTAGGGTTTCTCCGCAATTTCTGGGAGAGCAAGTTTTATTTTCTGAAAGTTTTCGAAAAAGGTCTTTTGGTCAAACTCTTATGCGCTGAGATTTTTCCAACTCGGTAATGAGACGAACTTTACGGGGTTAGATAGATTTTATCGTTGCCCTTTATGTTTATTGAGAGAAATCGCAAGCTTGTTTTGGTGCTCCGCCTGTGGCGAAAAGTCGCGACTAGGTTTTTGATTTTCTCAAGTACTGCGGCGTTTGCATAAGCGTTAGCGATGGGAGCAGTCACTGCTGGAGTTGTTTTACCAGCGTTGTTGAGAGCTCTAGTATTTCTCTTTCATATTTCAGACATTGTTTCAATCAAGTGTTTTGTGGCCATGAGTTAGAGTAATCCGACCCCCCTCCTTCTAGCGCCAAACTGTGGGAACCAAAATTCACACCATCAATTTCCGTAAATTAAGGAAAGTCAAGAAACACTAGCTTTCCCTGAGGTCCCGGGTTCTCTGCGAGAGCTAATGAAAAATAATCAAGTAAACATGGAAAACATGAAAAAATAACAAACAAAATTTAGAAAACAATATCTTTATTTCAAATTTGCGTGCGAGCGCTCTAGAGACAAAAGCGTACATGAAGCTTGTCTGGAAACAGAATCACAAAGGGATTCGTATATAACACAAGCAGTAAAACGAGACTAAGTTTGCTAGCTCTACCACATATGTCAAGAGAAACCTGTCGCTGCAACTCGCTTATAAAAAGACGAAAAATGTTTAAAGGACTTGGGACTGGACCTTAAGAAAGGCGGCCTATGTACCCCTTTTGAGGATCAAGTCGGATGTAAGAGTGGACCAAGAGATCAAACTGCCGGAGGAAGCAAAAGATCCCCAAACATCTTCGCAGAGAAGTCAATGAAAAAGAGATGAATAGCTTTACCAAAAGAGTTTCAAAATTCCTTTAGATACTCCTTTTGATGAATCTTATTATACTCACGGGTTGTGGATTCTTTTTAGGGAAACAAAGACGACAGACAATGATATAGAGATCATGTTCAATCATCTCAGAGAGAAGATGAAACATAGGACTTGTCTGAAGAAGAAAAGTGATCCTGGGAAGTTCGTGGTTCCATGCTTTATCAAGGGAAACGATTACCCCAATGCCCTATGTGATACTGGATCACCAGTGAGCATTATGCCAAAAACTACGGCAAAGGAGCTGAACCTGAAAGTGAAACCCTCCAATGATTTCTTCACATTTGTAGACTGCTCAAAAGTGAACCCATGAGGGATGGTAAAAGATGTTCCAGTACAGATTAACAACACCCTAGTTCTAGTAGACTTCCACGTGATGGACATCAGGATAAATTGGAACTCTTCACTACTACTTGGGAGAGCATTCATGGCTACCGTGGGAGCTATCTGCGATATGAAATTAAATAGGTTGTATCTATCTCTAATTGATCAAAATATTTTCTATAAGACTGTCAATAATAAGAACAAGGCTACTCTGATTGAATTATGTGATGATGCAGAACTTGTGGCCACATGCTTCTACGATTATGAGTTCAATGAAGACTCAGAAGATGGAGCATCGATCGATACCCAACCCAGACAATCGATCGACGCATTTGCAGTTCAGCAATCGGTCGACACCCACCCTTCGCTATCGATCGACAAACCTACTCCAAAACCGATCAACAACTGCCACGTAGATGGTGGTTACAACCCATCCTACCCCGAGTAAGACGAAGAATACTTAGAAGAAGAGATAATCGAGTACCGTGGTATTGCTATGGAAGACTATGGTGTTTATCACATTTCCCATTGACTCGGGAAATCGACATCGATCAACGATAACCATACGCCATCGATCGATACTCACCTAGAAGCAGCATCCGAACTAGATTCAGATGCAAAACGCGAGAAGGAATATGGTTATCTACAACCAGATGAGTTTGGTATCATGAGAGATTCAGACGGCCACGCAAGACCTATGGATGGTAGACTACTAAATTTCACGAGGGAAGATATAGCAGATATACTTGCCATGGCTAATGGAGCTGGAAACCTTTTCGTGCAACAATCTGTTTATCGAACATCGATCGACGGTCACCATACACCATCAATCGACACACGTCCAGCATACCAAGAGTACGACAAAGATTACAGAGAGAAAGAGCAGAATATCGCGGCCTTGCATCAGAAGACGCTGGTTGGGTGATGAACGCGACAGTGGATAATCGACCATCGATCACCAGCTACTCCTTGCCATAAAACGACATCAGACCCGAACCAAAACACAAACTTGGAGAAGAAGATACCGATATTGGTAATCTTAGACCGAATGAGTTCAAAATTTTCAGAGACCCAGAGGGACGTGCACATGCTCTTTATGGGAGAATCCTACACTTATCTAAGGAGGATGTAGCATATACCCTTATTATGGCTAATGGATCGAGTACTTTATTTGGACAACATCAGTAGCCATCGATCGACACGAATCTTCAAGCATCAATCGACATTAGGGAACATAAGAACGAGCCGATCCGTAATGTTCCATACACTTTCAAGCATCCTAGTTCGATCGACAGCAACCATCGTGCATCGATCGACAGAACCTTTCTGGAGGTACACAAATTTCGTCCTTCCAATGCCTATAACTCTCCACCATCGATCAATTGGATCAAACTACCATTGAACGACTGGGGTTTTGAGAAATATACGAGAGCTTTTGATGCTAAGAGAAACATACTTTTCTATTAGGAAAAGAAAGATGAGTATGGCATCTACAGAGATGAAAAAGGCAATGCATGAGCTACAGACGGAAGAGTAGTGAATGTGCAAACTGAACATCAGAGCAGTTCTCGAGAGAGCTATTTTTTTGAGCAAAGCTACATATGTTTACCAGAACATGCAGCAAAAATCGCTATGTTTATGAAGGATCATAGGACATACAACAGAGTAGAGATTGATGATATTGTGCATGAGATCTACAAAGCTCAAGAGATGTCACTGGATGATTTCTACAAGAAGTGGGATGATGTCTACTATCCTATAGACAACTGCCTCTCCGATTTGATTGCACGCACGGATGAGATGAAGCAAGATTTGGATATTGTTTAGAGACATCATGCGATTGGGGCAGACGAACTGGCATCGATCGACTGCAATATCAGGCCATCGATCGACACTGAAGACAACAGACAGAAGACCACATCAGAAATACAATTGAAAGATAAGTTCGATGAGATTGCTTTTTCTCAGAGCCTGATGAAGGAAGATATTTCTCAGCGATTGGAGGATATATCTGAGACTACAACTGCCATAATTAGAATGCTACAACTCAGTATTGAGAAACTACAAGGGGGAATCCATTCAATAGAGGGTGCTAGAGCAGTTATAAGGAATGAGCAAACCAGAGGAGATGAGGCAGTTAGAAGCTTCATTGGCACATGGTTTCAGAAGAGCAAAGAAGATGTAGACACTTGTTTTCCAAGTGTTGATCCACCTCCATACTCGTCAGAAAGTTCACAACGTCGAGCTTAAGACTATAACCAAGCGCTGAGTGGGAGGCAACTCACTGTTTAGTAAGTTTTTATTTTGTTTTTAGTTATATTACTATTTATTTCAAGTTTTACTTTGATTTTAGACTGTTTGAGTCCACCATCGATCGTTACCATTGAGGCACTATCAGTCGACATTGGATCGCGACCATTGATCGACCACACATGCTTACCATCGATTGACACTCTCTTACAGAGTCTAGTATCGAGTTTTCTACTTAAACTATTTTCATATGATATAATTTTTCTTAACCAATCCGAGACGGATTACACTGCGATAGTGTTTATGTCTGGGGGAGGTATGCTAAAGCTATTTGATTTGTTTTGAGCTTTATTTTCTATATATATATATATAAGTTTTTCAAAAAGTTATATTGAGTCAAGATTTATTATTGACTAACCACCCTTTAGCACCATTTTTAGAAGGTTATTTGCGGAGATTACTAGAGATAACGAAGTGGATCATCCTGCCACTATATCACATTTGCTTAGAAAGTTTGAAGGAACCGAAGCTGATTTCCAACACTAATCCTGACATTATCTACTTGCTTTAGGGCTTGGTATACACTGGATAAGATTCCTTTTACAAGTCTATAGGTATAAGTCATTGCACCTTTGGTTCCCTTCTATCTTTCTCTTCAGCATCTACCTAAAAGCTTAAAAGATTGAGATGACTTCCCGAGATGCAGAGGAGTAGGTACATTACCGATAACCCCACTATTCTAGTTCAAGGAACGATCACACATTGTTGGAAGCGAGGGGTAGGTACATTATCAATGACCCCACTATTCGCCTACAACTTTTCCCAAAAAGTAAAAGAAAGAAAAAGAAGAAAAAAAAAGAGAAGACGAAAATCGAAAATGAGATGGCAAGATGGACCGTATCAGCATCATTGTCCATTAAGTTTGAGATCTAAGAAGACCCAGAGAGAAAAGAGGGAAAAAAGGAATCAGAGAAGACTTTGTGCCTAGTTGTTCAGATACTTCCAAAGGTAAGAGTCCATGTGTCCTTTGATCGATACTCCCAAGGTAAAGTCTACACTTTTATTTTATGCAAAGAAATGAAATCAGTAGAGGGGTGAGTCAGACTAGTATTTGTTAAGTTGTTGGTAAAATGAATTTGCTTGCTATACTAGGATAGTGTCTATAAAGTTTCTCTGTGATTGACTTTATATGATGTGGTTGCAACAAAGTAAGGCGAAAATTAAACTTAGACATTATGTGAGTCTCCGCTTTTCAAAACCTCTTTCACAGGCTTAGTTTGCTTGAAGACAAGAAAAATGTTAAGTCAGGGGAAGTTGGAATAGCCTATTTATTACCAGTTTTATGCCATGTTATAGGCTTTATTTAGGATCTATTATGTGTATCTAGGCTATGTTTTGGAGTATTTACAGGTCCAGGAATGATTTGTAGATATATGGAGATACTTGGAGCTTTTGAAGCATTTAGAGGAGAAAAATCCGTAGCTGACCATTTGAAGAGTCGAAGTACAAGACTGTCGTCGATCGACGACACAAACTTGGAGTCGACCGATGTTGAAAGATCAAGGTCGATCGATGCTGCACACTTGCCACCGATCAACGTCCAAATCGCAGACAGCCGATTCAAAGCCCAAGATTAGAGACAAATGACGAGAATGACTTGGACGAGTTTTGACCTAAGTTTTAGGGTTTTTATACTTATGCCATTGTTGAGGCAGAGAGAGAGAGAGAGAGAGAGAGAGAGAGAGAGAGGAAACAACTTACAGAGCTTTATTCTATTTATAATTTTAGGATTTTAGGGGAGAAGATTCATACTCTTTAGGGAGATTTATACTGGAACCCTAGTATTTTATCTATGCATTATATTCAGACTATTGTTCTTTCTTTAATTATGTCTAAGTAGTTATCAACTAGATTTAGGGTTGAATGATAACATCATGGATTAGCCCAAAATTATGATTGCTAGGTTAAGTTAATATCCATCAATTGAGTTGTGCTTAATGCTTGCATTCTAGAGTAGGTAACTAGGATTTTGAAAGTAGGACATGGATGACAACGAAAGTAGGTTTTGTGCCAGAATAGACTCCATTGAACTAGGATGTTAGGCGCATGCGAGAGCTGGTCTAATAAGTTTGGTGGACTGCATGGCCGGCTGATCCCCCGGTTCTACGGGTAGGCCGTTATATAAAAGTCGACATCAGGCCTTAGCCGTCGAACGATGGTCTTTCCTTTTGATCACATACGAGAGTTAGAGTTAAATGGGTCAGAATAGTTAATATTTGAGTTCTAGAATATTACATTTCTGTGCTTCCTATTCCCTAGAATATATTAGGCTTGAAACCCTAGATCTAGCATATTTACATTTGCATTTGGTTAGTTTATTAGAATATTTCCATATTTGCATTATTATCATATTTCCATATTGCATCTCTACTTCTTGATAAGAAATATTTCCTTAATTGATTGTTTGGCCTAGCTTAATCTTTAGAAATAAGATATCTATTGTGTGCCATTGCTCTCTGTGGGTTCGATCCCTAAGTACTACACCTGATCTTTTTTGGCAAAAGTATTATTTGTGTGTTAAGACTATGTTTAATTTGATAGTTAATTGTTTAGGATATTTATACACTGCTAGAACAATAAAACACTGCATGTCAACACACCATTGCTGTTGTCGATAGAAATTCACCTTACAGATCAGAACCTGAAGTGTTTGATCAAGAGAATTTTTATTGTGGGGATGAAAGAGATGATTATGGCATCTCCAGAGACAGATATGGCAATGCACGAGCTATACATGGCCGAATCACCATAGTGTCAAAGGAAGACATAAGAGATATTCTTCAGAGAGCAGCCATCATTGGATACACTCCTTTTTTTGCCAGAGTATGAAGAGAACTTAGATAGGACCATGCCAGAGACATAAACATACAACAGAGCAGAAGTAGATGATATGGTACAAGGAATATACAAAGCCTAGGAGATGTTGATGGATGACTACTACAAGAGGATTGATGATATCTATTACCCATTCAAGAAAATTATTAACTGGTTAACTACGTGCATGGAGGAGTGATGAAAAATATGGACTCTATTCTTCAGATAATTCAGAGACAACACGCGAATGGAGCAGAAGAAGCAGCATCGATCGACGGACGAGCTCGACCATTGATTGACACTTCATATGGAACATTTAGACTAAGGCTGGTAACCGAGAAGCTGCTAGAAGATAAACTTGATGGATTTTATGCATCTCAAGACATGATGATGGAAGATATCTCCAGGAGATTGGATGACATCTCCATACCAATATATAGCAAAATTGGCTGGTTACACAAATGCATTGAAAACCTCCAAGAGTGGATGAGTCAAACTGATATCACCAAGGCGAACATGAACAGCCAAAGAACTAGAAGTGATGAAGCCATAAGAAGCTTCGTTGTTACCTGGTTTCAGATGAGCAAAGAAGATGTTGATACTTGTTTTCCAACAAGTGATAATCTACCCCCATCTTAGTCCAAACAGTGCTAAACGACAAGCTAAAACTATAACCAAGTGCTGAGTGGGAGGCAACCCACTCTTAGGTATGTTTTAAATTCATTTTATTTTCATTATTTTACTAATTTTTTGTATTTTTCTTTATTTTCAGTTTTTAATAAAAGGAAGATCAAGAACCACCATCGGTCGACAACGGAGCAAAACCGTCGGTCAATACCGATCACCATCGGTCGACATCATGATATAACCATCGATCGACACTCGTAACAGAGTCTGGTATTTTTGACTATCCTCATTACATTTACTTATGTTTTAATTTTTCCCACGTAACCGAGACGGGATAATTCTTGGGACAATGTTATTTAAAATCTGGGAGGTTTACTGATATTGCTTTATATTTTGGAGTTTTATTCTTATGTGTTTAATTTAGTCAAAAATGGGTTTTGATTGGATATAACTTTTCACTTATTATCTAACCATTCTATAGCCCCATTCTAAATTTGTTGATTGTAGAGAGTACTAGAGATACCAAAATGGATCATCCTGCCACTATATCACACTTTCTTAGAAAGTTTGAAGGAACCAAAGCTAACCTCCAACCTAATTTGACTTATTTGCTTGCTTTGGGGTTTGGCATACATTAGATCGGATTCCTCTTGCAAGTTTGGAAGGAAAAATTCTGCGTGCTTCTGATTCTCTTCTCATTCTCTCTTCGGCATCTATAAAAAGAAAAGATTGAGATGATTTCATGAAAGATGAAGATGGGTAGGTAAATTACATATGACCCCATTATTCTAATTCAGAAAGGAATGATCACACACTATGGAAGCGAGGGATAAGTAAATTACATGTGACCCAATTATTTGCCTACAATTTGTCAAAACAAAAAGAGAAAAGAAAAAGAAAGATGAACAAAATGGATTGTATCAACATCATTGATTCATTGGACTTATAAAATAAAAGTATAAAGAGATTCAGAGAAGAGAAAAAGAGGGAAGAAAATGATCAGAGAAAACCGCCTGTTTGTTTAGATACTTGCACGGGTAAGATTCCATGTGTCCTCTGGTCGATACTCCCAAGGTAAAGCATGTACTTTTATTTTATGCAAGAAATGATGTTAGTAGAGGGGCGATTCAAGCTAGTATCTGCTAAGTTGTTGGAAGAATGGATTTGGTTGCTATACTGGGATAAGATATATAAAGTTTCTCTAAGGTTGACACTTGTTTGACGTGGTTGCAACATAATAAATGTGTAATGATAAGCTAGAGATTTTGTGAGTCGATGTATAGGTTCTAATATTTACCTGTTTTAGACCGTATTATAAGCCCTATTTGGAGTATCTTATGTGTGTCTATGATATGTTTTAGAGTTTTTTCAGGTCCATGTACATTTTGGAGCATTGTAGAAATTATGAGGCTTTCTGGAGTTCAGAGAGAGAGGAACCTCGTAGCTGGTCAAATTCAGCAAAGTACGAGTCGAGACAGAGCATTGCGTTGATTGATGACGTGCTCTTGCCTTTGATCGACGGTCCACACGCAGAAACACAATTTACAAAGTACCCGAATTGAAGCCCAAGTCACAAAAATTACAAGATTGCCCCTGGACGTGTTTTACCTAGTTTATATGGTCTTTGCTAGTGTTTTATGCAAACAACGACTTTAGAGACTTTTTACAAGCTTTGATACTTTTCATAACAAACATATTAGGTTAGGGTTTTTGTTCAAGACTTCTCAACCTTTGTATTGGAACCCCAATTTCAATCCATATTCCTTATCTTATGCATTATTTCATGTCTATGATTATGTTTTGCTTACCTATGTCTGAGTACTCACCTTGTTAATTTAGGGTTTATTAATGGTTTTTATGGATTAGCCAAACAATAGAATTTCTAGGATGATTATTAGATCTATCATCAGAATTGTGCTTATTGTTTGTGTTCTAGAGTAACTAACTAGAACTCTGATCTTATGATAATTTACACTGCGAGAGTAGGATTGTTATCTGAATAAATCATATTGAGCTTAAGTTACTAGGGGCAGTCGAGAGAATGGTCTAGTGATTCTAAGTGAACCAATCAAATCTTGTCGTTTGATGCTTGACTAAGAAAGCCATCAATTGATATTGTTTGCATACCATCGATCGATGGTTGTTCCTAATTTGCACACAAAAGTTATAGACTCTGAGCTTAGTCATATGACAAATATAACTATTACTATCTTTACTAATTGAATTCGTGTTCTATGATTGAAAACCCCTGGTTTATATCCATTATATTCACTACCTCAAAACCTTAGATCTAGGTATTTTCCTTACTTATTTACAAACCAATTTCCTATTTACTATTCTTAAAGTCTTATTAAGTGCCTAGCTTAACTAATTCGATTATCAAATATATATTATGTGTCATCGCTCTCTGTGGATTTGATCCCAAAGTACCACAGTTGAACCTCTTATTTCAGAGAGTAATTAGTAGCTCTAGGGTGATTTGAGCATGTATCAATAGGATCTCATGTATATGACACATCCTTGATGCTTTCTGACTCCCATATATGGCCGTGACTCCTTCATAATGTTGGGGTTTTGAGGCATTGATGGTAATTGGACGGAACGGCTCTCATAGCATGTATCCACAATGTTCCTAGGATGATGTTGTACATTTCTGGTGAATCGATGATAGTGAATTTGGTATCTAATATGATTCCTCCGACATAAGTTGGTAGTCGTATAGTTCTGAGGGAGTTTAGTGGTGCTCCGTTAAAGCCTTTAATGCTTGTCTTGATGGTTTTATATCCGTCTTGGTTAATTCAATTTTTTACAAGGTATCCTTGTATTACGTTTATCGAGCTCCATGTGTCTATGAGTGATCTGGTTATCTCACAGTCTGCTTACATTATTTCAGTCACCAGCGCGTCGTTATGTGGCCAGTCTATGGTTGCCATCTCCTATTCGTCGAACTCTATAACCGCGTCATCTTCCATTTTTTTTATGTACAGAATTCACCTGCCTTCCATATCCTTTAAGTGACCTCACAGTATCGTCTTAGTATGCGTTCCCGCCTATTTTGCCGTTGAACTTTTTCTTGAGGTCGGTAGCATTGCTGTTTCCGAGCTTATGGTGTCCCGATCTATTTTGGCTGATTCATTCTTTGTTTCCCTAGCTTTCTTAGCCTTCTTCTTATCTTCTCTAAATTGTGTCAATCCTTCTTTTTGGTACATGTTAAAAAGGAAATTTTTGAACCCAACCACTCTTGGGTGGTGTGTTCTTCTTGCTTGTGATAGTCACACCATTTATTCTTTTTGTCTCCGTCCTTTTCTTTCTTGTTCCAGGTGTCTAGCCTGGGTTTGCCTGAGTGTAGTGGTCTTGAGTCACTCCTTTCGTCATCGTCAGAGTCACCGTCCTCGCTTTTTCTGAAAGATTGGTCCATGTTATTCCGTGCACCCATGCCTTTCGGTCTAACTCCACTGTCTTCGTAAGCTCTCTTCTTTGATCTTGACATCGACACGTGTTTCTCGGCAAGCACTTTCTTTTTTTCTTTCATCTCCATGTATCTTGATTCTCAGTGGAGAGTGTCTTCTAGGGTATATGGTTTTTTACTAGCAGCTCCTCTCTAAAATGTGACTCATGCCATAGCACATTGCGTAGCGCCGAAATCCTGGTGCTATCGCTTACGAAGATGTTTGAGAGTATTAAATCGCCCAATGGAGGTACATAGGGTTTCGTGCTCTTTCTTAGACATAGTCCACAAATCAGTGTCTGATGCTTCTCTTTCTATGAACATGGAATAGTGCTTCATGAACACGGTGGAGAGCTGACTGAACTTGTCAATGGTATTGGTCTCTAAATGATAGAACCAATTGAGGGCAGCCCCTGCTAGATTTTCTACGAATAGTTGGAAATATCCTGCATCTTGTTCGCGATACAGAATGCCATCATATGAGCTCGGGGATCTGTTTTCCTTCATAAAGCGGGATCTTGAGTTTAATGTTCGGAAACGTGATGCAGCTGACATTCCTCATGAAAGGTGTTCTTTAAGTCTTCTCAATTACTCAATTGACTTCAGGAGCCAAACTTCTAGCTCGGTGAATCTGAGATCCCATTGTTTGAAGCTCGGCTTTGTATTGTGCTAGATCGCGCCTGATGTCACTGATTTCTCCTTTTGGGGCTGTTGCGTCCTAAAGCTGGATCGCCTCACCATTGCTACTTGTTTCGTTGTGACATAAATGCCGCATATATTCCTATGGCTGCATATCGCAGGGTCAATGGTGGCGGAGCTAGTAACTCAGTTATCCGAGCTTGCTGCTCTTCTTGAATCCTTGTCATTTCCTCCATTTGTTGCAGGGCCTGCTGTCCCACCGTGTCTTGTTTCCCTACATTTTGAAGTAGAATAGCGTAAACATCACATAAGTTTTTGAGAACTCCTTCCAGTAAGGCTTGAAAGTTGATAGTCAGGTGGCCGATGATGGTGTAGTATCTTCCGAACGGTTTTGAGTTCTAAAGAACGGATTTCCATGGGTGTTGGTTTGCGGTTGTGTGTTGCTTGCGTTTGATTGGTTGGATCCATTAAGGGCGGCGTTTTCAGAGTTAGTAGCGGCCATTATGATATGCGAACTGTGATTTCACGTCGGTTTCAGAGAGATATGTAAAATTGAATTTCCCCCTCCTTCTAGTACCAAATGATGAACCCTAAAATTCACTCAGAGCTTAAAATAGAAAGAATGAGTGCTAAATGACTATGGAAAAAGGATGTTTATTGATTATCTATAATGTGAATACAAAAGTATGCTTTGCCAATTGAGAATCAAATGAAATTAGAGTATAAATTAGCTATGGAGAATTCAGATCCCCCGTTTTGGCTTCTCCTCTTCCTTTATAGATCTTCTCCGGAAAATCATAACAGAGACGCTTTTCTTGGCATGAATCCTCCCTTCTTTATGGTGGTCTTTAAGGACTTTTGACTTCCTCGTTTTCAGCTTTGAATCTCCCAACCTCGGGGAATTCGAGGTTGGATGAAACCCTGGTAAGCATTGTTTCTCTAATGGGCCTCTGAATCCAATTTATATTGGGCTTTTTCTTGACTTGATCCGTGATTCGGACTGGATCTGGGGGCGGGTGAAACCCGACTCCAACAATTTCCCTCCCACTGAGTCTAATGTGTCTCAAGTCGTTACAAAGGTTGGGTGTTGAGCTCGGCCCATGTGATGTTTTGTAGAACCATTGGTCTTTGCGTACTAATATCCAGTTCGATATTCTGGTTTGGCGTATTTATTACAAACCTGATTTGAGAGATTTGATAGAAATAAATCAAGGGATTTGACTTTTCCTCCTTGGAAACCGAATCGTCAAAGAGGTGCAATCATTCCTTTTGCAGTTCTCGACTTCTGGGGTATAAATTGCTACTTAAATCAAAACTAGAAAACCTCCTCTAATAAGCTCAAGCCATGGCGATTGAAATCATATGGCAAGTCCGCCAATGCTTACAAAGTTTTGTTCTTCAAATATATATCACCAAATCCCCACGTAACCGAGTTATGCTTTTTTCTTATTAATTTCTGGGAGGCTTGAAATTCAGCAAAAGGGACCATTAGTGGTCTGGAAATGCTCCTTATCGACGAACAGGTTCGTGAATTCTCCAAAATTTAGTTTCCCTGCTTTTATTTTAAACATCGCCGTCTATGTTAACCTTCACATCATCAAAAGTGAACTATTTTCAAGGATTCATTCCATATGACGTGTTCATACATATTTTCCTCACATCAAACAAGGAGCAGTTTACAGACTCTTCAAATGAATAAGAATAAAACAAATGATAAAAAAAAGATTTGTTGGCAAAAATTAAATGGAAATGTCTAATATATAAAAATAATTATTTTTTTGCCTTCTAAATTGTAATACATTGGCAGATGAATTTAATCCATCATCTTCATCAGCCTAACATCCTTGTAATTGTGGAAACCCCCTTGGTCCACTGGTTTGATTAAGGTTTTTTTTATTATTGCTTGTTCTGAAGAAAACGAAAGGTTTGGTTCTCTTTCATTTTTCTTCTCTCTCTAATTCTCGTCTTTGTTTTTGTTGAAGCTCTGTGGTGTGATTGTTCAGTTGTTCTGTCTTTTCCTTGGTTCGATTAGAGTTTCAGATTTCGAAGGTTGTTCTGAATTATTTTGTCTTTCTATTTTTTTGCAGATTGATATTAGTGATCTTAGTATTTGTACAAGTGTTTGAGGTAACTGGACCTTTATACTTTTCATATTTTGCTTCGTATTTAGTTCTGACCATCCTAGTATGTTTCTTTTAAGTCGAAAATGGTGAAGCCAGTTGTCATTATCCCGACATAGCCCCGAAAGCCGTCGATTCTGCCCAGAAGAGGGAGGCGAGAGAATCTAGGAACAAAGCTGCTGCAGAGGAAGCAGCTCGGTATGCGGCTCTTGAGGTTGGTGTTAACTTCACTGTTTCTTCATGTCTTCCCGATGTGGTTACGCCTTTGAGTGCTCGTGAGGTGATTCCGACATCTTCAATTGCCCATTGGTGGTTCTGGTGATGTCACACTTTCCGGTGATAATGCTAATGTTGATGGCATTGGAGCCACAATCGCAGCACTTAGGCCTTCTGGGCCGGATGAGTCTCATGGTCTTGATGTTGTGGTTGATACTTCAATGGCGCCCTCGTCTTCTTTGATGCCTCCTCCGTCATCTTCTCTTAGGGGTCCATGCTTGACAGTACTCCTTGCACTATGCTGCAAATATCTTGTAAGTATTTTCTCCATTAATTCACATAATTCCGTCTTCCATAGGACTAGAAACCTAAACCTCCTGGTGTAGAAATATTAATGAACCCTTAATCAAACCACTGGACCAAGGGGGTTTCCACAATTACAAGGATATTAGGCTGATGAAGATGATGGATTGAATTCATCTGCCGATGTATTACAATTTAGAAGGTAACAAAATAATTATTTTTATATATTAGACATTTCCATTTAATTTTTGCCAACAAATCTTTTTTTTATCATTTGTTTTATTCTTATTCATTTGAAGAGTCTGTAAACTGCTCCTTGTTTGATGTGAGGAAAATAAGTATGAACACGTCATATGGAATGAATCCTTGAATAATAGTTTACTTTTGATGATGTGAAGGTTAATATAGACGACGATATTTAAAATAAAAGCAGGGAAACTAAATTTTGGAGAATTCACGAACCTGTTCGTGATGAGGAGCATTTCCAGACCACTAAGGGTCCCTTTTGCTTAATTTCAAGCCTCCCAGAAATTAATAGGAAAAGCATAACTCGGTTTTGTGGGGATTTGGTGATATATATTTGAAGAACATAACTTTGTAAGCGTTGGCGGACTTGCCGTATGATTTCAATCGCCATGGCTTGAGCTTATTAGAGGAGGTTTTCTGGTTTTGATTTGTAGCAAGCTAAGAAAAAACATAGAAAATGAGAAAGAATCATTAAGAGGTAATTAAAGCAAACAATTGATTGCAGAGGAGGATGGGTAACAGAGGTTGGACAAAGATGAAACTCAATACACGAGGGAATTGATCAGTCGATTCAATATTTTACAGATTAGGGGTTTCTCATGTTGTATTTTGTGATGGGCTGAATATAATGCACATATATTATGATTTGGAGAGGGGATATCAATTGGGCCGAATATAACTTATGAGCCCACACGCATGAGTCCACATTTTTCAGAATATACTCAATTAAAGCTGATGTAGCAGATTAAAATCCTTTGATTGGTCGATTTTATAAAGTGACGTGGACACTCCCTCCATTGAGGATATCTTCCTTTTAGTATAGGATATACTAAATAAAATTATCTTAAACTTTAAAACCCTAATAATTTAGTTCAGAAGATTGTCACCTTTTCTTCTGTTATCTAAAATGTTTCTTATCTTCTTTAAGAAAATATTAATCAAACCAGATTATCAACCGCCATCAAAATAGGTAAGTCTCTTTTGAGTTTTTAGTTTAATTTTCTTTCAGTGATTCTAGTTACCCAATTAAGTTATTTTAGTAATAATATTTTCTATTTTATGGTTAGATTTTCTTCATACGTAACTTGTTGAATGTTATATGTTATACAATTATATAATTTTATTATTTTGTACACTTTTACTGATTTTTTAATCGTTGGTCAATTGTTTCTTTTTCAGTGGCAGATATGTATATTTTTTTGATAAATTTGAAAAGAAAAGCCCCATCATCATCTCAGAGTGATTTAGATGATTTAGATAATCTACCATGGGATCCCACTGATCGAAAAAAGAATATCGGAAAATAATGCAAAGCAAAAGAATGAGGTAATCCGAAAATATTTGATGAGAGGCCCTTGTCAACCTTGTGGTCATATTTTCAAACAATCATTGAAAGGAGGTATACTGAGGCACTTCAATCATGCTTGGTTTGATCAGTTTCCAAATTGATAAGAATATAGTGTAAAGAAAGATGCAGCGTTTTGTCTTTATTGTTACTTGTTCAGAGATAATGCTGGTAAAGATGGAAGAAATGATGCATGGACCAATGACGGTTTTTTTTAGCTATAATAAGTTTAAAAATATATCATAACATGTAGAGAAATGTTATTAGTTTTAATAACAATGTAGCAATGAAGTGTGAAAACTTGATGAAGAAAGACTAGTTTATCAAGCATGCGTTGCATAAACAAGATGATATCACTAAGAATGAGTATTGTATTTGGTTATATGCTTCCATTGATACTTCAAGATTCTTGTTGCAACAAGGGTCACCTTTTCATGGTCATGAAGAGAAAGAAGAATTTGCTAATATTGGTAACATTTTTGAACTCTTGAAATACACTGCTGAGGAAAATGAAGATGTGAGTAAGGTTATTTTAAGAAATGCTCCTGGAAATAGTCAGATCATTTCTCCAAAGATTCAGAAAGATATTGTGCATTGTTTTGCGGAAGAGGTAGTCTAAAGCATTATTGATGAAATTGATCATGATGTATTTGGTTTGTTGGTAAATGAGTCTGATGATGTTTCTTATAAAGAACAAATGGCAGTTGTGTTTCAGTATGTTGACAAGAGTGGGATAGTCAAAGAGAGAATTATTAAGTTTTATTCATGTAAGTGATACATCTTCATCATCTTTGAAATCTGCAATTGATTCTTTGTTTGCTAAGTATGGATTAAGCATTCTACAGGTGAGAGGACAAGGTTATGATGGTTCAAGTAACATGATGGATTAGTTCATTGGCTAAGGTCATTAATCTCAAAGGAAAGCACATCAACATATTATGTTCATTGCTTTTATCATCAGCTTCAGTTAGTTGTTGTGGCAGTTGCCAAAAAGCATTTTCATGTTGGAGACTTCTTTGATATGATTTCTTTGCTGTTTAATGTGGGGGAGCATCATGTAAAGGGAAAGATTTTCTCAGAGAGAATCACAAAGAAACAATTGAGAAAGAAGTTAATGATGGTGAACGCAAAACTCAAGGATTAATCGTTGGGGGCTCTCACAAAAGAACTTTATTGTGTGTGGTTGAGTGTTTTTTTTTCTATCGTTAAAGTGCTTGAATGTGTTCTGAATGATGGCACAGATGACTTGAAAAGACGTCAAGCATATGGCCTCCTCAGTTACGTCAAGAGCTTTGATTTTGTGTTCTATTTGTAAGTGATGGTTCACCTTTTAGGAGTCACAAATATTTTGTCTGTGGCCCTTCAAAACAGACATCAAGATATTTGAATGCAATGTCCTTAGTAGAATCAACGAAAAGACAATTGCAGAAGTTTAGAGATGATGGATGGAATTCTCTTGATTAAAGTTTCTACTTTTTCTAAGAAACATGGTATTGAAGAGCTTGATATGAAAGAATATTTCATTAACACAAGGAAGCGAAGGAAGAAAATAGGAGTAACAAATGAACATTACTATAAGGTTCATTGCTTATACGCAACATTAGATTTTCAGCTTCGAGAATTCAATAATCGCTTTAATAAGGTGAACATTGAACTACTTATTTGTGCTGATTCTTTATCTCCCATTGATTTATTATCTCAGTTTAACCATTCAAAACTGATGAGTTATTTACATTCTACCCATCTGACTTTAGTCATGGAGAGTGCATCTCGCTTGACCAATAATTAGATATCTATATCGATAACATTCAAAATGATGAAAGTTTTACTAATTTAGAAGATCTTGGAGAACTTGCTCGTAGTTTGGTGGAAACACGAAAGCATTTGTCATTTCATTTGGTTTATAGGCTTCTGAACTTGATTTTTATTGTGCATGTTGCCACTACAATTGTTGAGAGAAGTTTTTCAGCCATGAAGATTGTGAAGATAGATCGACGAAATCAAACTGGAAATCAATTTTTGAATGATTGTTTAATTTTTTTTATCAAGAAAGATGTATTTGAGAAAATTACAAATAGGACTACGATTACAAAATTTCAGGATATGAAAAATCGTAGAATCTTTTTATATTTTTTAAAAAAATTTGCTTTTGTAAAGTACTTTATATTTTAAAAATATTTCTTTTTAATTAAATATTTACACAGGTTAAAAAAATTCTTGGGTCCGCCACTGAGTATAATCTTCATCGACATTCATGGATCATAGAGTTGAAGCATGAGATCGATGGTGAAGTATTCCCCCGAGCTGAGAGTTTAGGGTACTTCTTAAGACAAGGATCCTTGAAGTCCACGTAATATTATCCATAAATCATGTTATACCCTCCAAACAGCTCACAAAAAATCCATCAAAGACCATTGAGAATACCCTTTTACGTCCGAACCTTTCCTGCTGTGGGATGTTGACTCTTAAGAGTCCCTGCTCACAGTGGAAGTTGTATAAGCCGGAAAACATAATTGACATAAACGATATAAACAAAGCGATGTTAAGGAAATATACGATTCAGAAAACGAAATGAAAACCGACTTGAAAACATTTTTAACAAATAGACCATGGAGTCTAGACGAATCTCTTTCCTTAACTCTTAATATTCGCTCCGTAGTGAGATGAACATATAGAAAATAGAGTCCTAGGATACAACCATGATAGACGATTCACGCTTCACCCGTGAACATCCCTAACGAACTAATAAATCTACAAACACTCTCTATAACTTACGCTGGGAGATTTACTGGTTTTCGTTGTGAAAAAAATTAATAAATGAATGAAGAGGAAACGAGTTTTTAAAGAAGAGAAGAAGATCCGATTTTCGTAACTGTTACACATGTTGAAAATATCTCGAAAGTCTCAGGAGTGGAAGATGAGAAACTTTCTCCGCAAGATCTTCTCTTTTTGACTCGTTCTAATCCATTTCGAACAGATAAACTTTGTTTCGTTATTAGACGAACTATGCGTCGTTTAAACACAAACGTCATGCTGTTTTTTGGAACTAAAAATGGCAAAAACGTTGAGCTTAACTTGGTCCAAAAAGAATCTTATTGGGCCAGAGGCCCTCTACCAAGACCCAAGCCCACGCCCACGACGAGCCGTCCGGACGGCGGCGGCGCGCGAGTGGGGAGCCATCTCTTCCCTTGACTCATTTGAACCAAGGTATGTGTGAACACACACACACGCGCACACACACACACACACACACACACACACACATATATATATATATATATATATATATATATTGCTCACTTTTGCATAAACTCTCCGATGTGGGAGAGCACACAATTGTGTGTTTAATATATTTTGGGCTTTTGACATGTAAGCCCATTCATTTCTTTTATATATCCAACAATCCCCCACATGAATAGAAATGACTCTAAACATATGCAGACTAAATGTAGACTCGATAGAGTATAAAACTCTATAAATTATACTGACTAGACTTATACTATTTAACTAGACAGACATACTTATCGAGAGTGTTTGCGAAAAGGTCACAATGTTTGAGTTGGTGGCATTTTTAAACCTTGAACCACTCATATTTAATATCTGTCGGTTTACTTTATCCGAAGGTGAACATGATGTCTTGAACCAACCGGTGTTTTATGTATACCGAGACAACATGCATAACACAGCTTCATTTTCTCGTAGATCTTAGTTCTCTATTGTGTTCGTTGTGACCCTGAACTATTCCTGATTTTCATGAGTGAACTTAGAGAATATAGCCTTACATTCATTCGCCTACAAACAGCCTCATTTCACACTCATGAGGTGATTGACCATGAAAAGTATTGAGTAATACTCTGCTTTAGAAGCTATGGAATCATTAAAAGCATATGCTTATCCTTCTCATATTAGCACTTTTATCATCTTAGGAGTTGGGAAGAGACTTCTTTGTCTCAAAGTGCTTTTGGAAGATTCTGTTTGATTTTGTTTTCCCTTTGAACCTACGTCTTGGGATCTCCAGTCTTGATAGGTAGGGTTGCAGCCAAGCATCCTCATTCGTTATAGGCTTTAAATTCATTCTTTTTGATGATTTAGCAAGAATATCTCGTGTCAAACCTTTAGTGAATGGATCCGCAAGGTTGTCAGTCGGCTAATCTATTGTGATTACACCATTTGAGATAGGTTGTCTAATGATATTATGTCGTCTTCTGATGTGATGAGATAGTATTCTGAGCACGAGCTATAGTTGATTGACTGTCACAATGTATGCATATGGCTGGCACAGGTTTCTCCCACATGGGAATATCTTCCAAATTTTTTTGAAGCAATTCAGGTTCTTCTTCTACCTTGTCTAAGACTATAAACTCAGATTCCATAGTGGATATAGCTAACACTGTTTGTTTGGTAGATTTCCATGATATTTTTGTTCCTCCTAGTGTAAAGATGTATCCACTAGTGGATTTTGAGTTTTTAGAATCTGATATCCAATTAGCGTCATTGTATATTTCTAAAACTGCTGGTTCTTTACCATAGTGAAGTCAAAAATCTTTGGTGTAATGCAAGTAATTGAGTACTCTCGTTATACCTTTCTAGTGTGTATGACCTGGATTAGTTGTATATCGACTAAGTACGTTTACTGCATTCGCTAGATCTGGTCTAGTGCAATTGGTCAAGTACATGAGACTTCTGATCACTCGTGCATGCTCATTTTGTGAAAAAACTTCACCTGAATTCTTTATCAAGTGCATTTGGTGATCTAATGGAGTTTTTGTTGTACTATTAGAGTAGTTTTTAAATCTCTCTAATATTGTTTGAGCATAATAAAATTGGGTTAAGATAATTCCATTTGAATGTCTTGTGATTTTAACCCCGAGAATAACATCTGCTAATCTCATATCTTTCATCTCAAATTTTCCTTTAAGCATATTTTTTGTGTGATTGATAATATCTTTATTGTTTCCAGTAATGTGTATATCATTTACATATAGACATAGCAAAACATACGCATTTTTGGTAGTTTTGTAGTATATGCATTTATCACATTCATTAATTTTGAAACTATTTGACATCATTACATTGTCAAATTTCTCATGCCATTGTTTAGGAGCTTGTTTAAACCCATAAAGTGACTTCACAAGTCGACATACTTTGTTTTCATGTCCAGGAATAACAAAACCCTCAGGTTGTTTCATGTAAACTTCCTCTTCTAAATCACCATTTAGAAAGGCGATTTTTACATCTATTTGATGGATTTCTAGGTCTCTTAAAGCTGTGATTGCTATCATCAGTCTTATTGAGGTTATTATCGTTACTGGAGAATATGTGTCAAAATAGTTAATGCCTTCTTTTTGTCGGAATCCTTGAACTACAAGCCTAGCTTTGTGTAAACCAGGTGTTCCATCAAGGTTTAGTTTTTGTTTCATTATCCATATATTTTCTAATGCTTTGCAACCAGGTGGTAAATATGTTATATACCATGTATAATTTTGCATGATAGAGTCGAATTCACTTTTGACAGCTTCGTTCCAAAATGGAGCGTTTGGTGAAGCCATGGCTTCTGCCAAAAATTTGAATCATTTTTTACTAAAATGCCACTAAGAAATCTTCATCAAAAGATTTTTTTTTATTTTGAGTTATTTTACTCCTTCTAGGTTCATCTTTTTCATTTTCTGAAATATCATTTATAGAATTGTCGACATTTTCTCTATTTCTAAAACATTGTCATCGTCTTTTTCTTCTCGAGTTCGTTTTGAACCTTGTTTTTCCTTACATGGAAAAATGTCTTCGAAGAAAGATGAATTTCTTGATTCCATTACTATATTTTCATGAATATCTGATATTTCAGATTTATGTACCAGAAACCGGTAGGCAATACTATTATGTGCATACCCAATAAAGATGAAATCTACTGTTTTAGGTCCAATAATGACCTTCTTTGGTGGCGGTACCGCAACTTTTACCAAGCACCCCCACATTTTAAGGTATTTATACGATGGTAAATTACCTTTCTATAATTCATATGGAGTTTTGCCAATTACTTTGTATAGAATTTTGTTGATGATATAATTAGTGGTAAGCAACGATTCCCCCCCCCCCACATGTTTTGGGGTAGCCCAGATTCCTGCAACATTGCATTCATCATCTCTTTTAGAGTTTGATTTTTGCATTCAGCAACTCCATTAGATTCTTGCAAATAAGGAGATTTAGTTTGATGGATTATTCCAAGTTCTTTGCAGAATTCATTGAATGACCCATCATACTCGCCTCCTCTATCGCTTCTAACTATCTTAATAGTTTTTTTAAGCTGATTTTTACCTCGAGTTTAAATTCTTTGAATTTTTGTATGGTTTCATCTTTGCTACGTAATAAATATACATAACAATATTTTGTGCAGTCGTCTATGAATGTCACAAAGTAAATTTTACACCTCTAGTTTGTATGTATTTTAAATCACATAAATTTGTGTGAATTAAATCTAGAGGTTTGTTAAGTCTTTCAACATGAGGTGAGGCGCTTTTGTGAGCTTAGCCTGTACACATACTTCACATTTTTGTTTACTTGTTTTACATTTTGGGATTAGGTTTCGATTCATTAATCTCTGTCTCGATTTGTAGTTTACATGACCTAATCTTTCATGCCATATATTAAAAGACTCAACCAAATAAGCAACTGGCTCTTTCTTATTGATTGAAACTTTTGGAGCTATAACTTTCGGAAGGACTGTCATTACATTCATCTTGACCAGTTCATCCTTAACATACCCTTTTCCCAAATACATCTCATTCTTTTTAATCACGAGCTTGTCCGCCTCAAGAGATGTGGCGAATCCATTCTTGCTGAGTAAGGTCCCGAGACCAGGTTCTTCCTCATGTCAGGCACATGTTTCACATTCTGCAGAGTGACTTCACGTCCAGATGTCATTTTCAAAACCACCTTGTCGCGGCCTTCAATCTTGGAGATTGCTTTGTTCCCCATGAACAGCTTCTCTTGAGTCTTGCTTTTCTTATAGGTGCTGAACATCACCCTATCAGTGCAAATGTGGGTGGTGGCACCAGTGTCATACCACCATTCCTTAGGGTTGTTGCTTTCAACCATGTTGACTTCAGTCACCATTGCAACAAAATCTTCTTCAGTGAGATTCGCCTGAGCCTTCTCATCTCTGATCTTTCTGCGACACTCAGCAGTCATGTGACCAACTTTATGGCAGTAGTGACATTTTCTCTTGAATTTCTCCACATTCGCATTGATCTCAGTGCCTTTCTTCTTGAAGTTTGGACCAAAAGCCTTCAAATTTGCATCTGTTTTGGAAGGCTTGGCAAGAGAGCGAGCAATTTCATTTCCTTTACCTTTCATTTCAGCCACGTTGACACTATGCTCTTTAGCTTGGAGCAGCTTGTCATCACTTCAGTTCATGGCTTCCATCTGAAGCCTCTGAATGAGTTCTTCGAGTCCCATCTTCTTCTTTTTGTGCTTCAGGTAGTTCTTAAATTCTGCATAGCTTGGAGGAAGCTTTTAGATGAAGTTAAGAGTTGTGAATGTCTCACAGATGGACATTCCTTCAGCAGAAATTTCTTGGCAAATGAGTTGAAACGCTTCCACCTGATCCATGATGGGCTTTGAATCCACCATTTTGAAGTCATGAAATTTTGCAACCACATACTTCTGACAGCCAGCATCCTCACCTTTGTACTTCTTGTCCAGTGATCACCATAGCTCTTTCGATGTGAGAATCTCACAGTAAACTTGGTACAATGTGTCAATAAGGCGACCCAAAATGTATCTTTTGCAGATGATGTCGGAATGCAACCATCTAGCAACACTTGCAAGAGTGTACACATCATCAATCCCGTAAGGTACAATGGGCTTGTCCTCCGGGGTGAATTTATCCAGCTTCATTGTTGTCAGGAAGAACATCATCTTCTTTTGCCACGTTTTGAAGCTTTTGCCATCAAACTTTTCTGGCATTAATCCTTGAGTGAACAATCTAGGTACAGTCGGGGGAATTGGAACTGCAACCGGAGCACTTGTGGTTCCTTGAATAGAACACGTTTGATAGAGACCAACACCGAACATGCTACGACACGTGGTTTCATCAGCAACATTTCCCATTGGAAGGGTAGGTGTCATTGTTGCAGCAGTTGTTGCTGTTGCATTAGCGGTTGTTATGGTTGCATCAGTTTGAGCAACGTTGAGTGGAGTTTGCGTATCAATGGTGGTGTCAATGGGGGTGTTGTTAAGATATGTCATTTTTCTCTTGAGAAAACATGAAAGCGGATTAGACTCCAATCAACAAATAACATATTATTTCAAATAAATAATAGTTTAAAATCGATTGTCATTTTCGTGTTTTTAGTAGATCGCTTAAAGCGTTACAAACCACCAAATTATATCGATATAAGTCTGAAAAATGTTTTGCAAACTCACTTAAAAGCGTTCGCAGAAACCGTTTGTGTAGACTTGTAGATTGTTTCACAATCTCGCTTTAGAAATCTATTGTGGAAACGAATTGTTTTTATAACGTATATATGATTCATGTAACAAAAAACGTTTCGCGATAGAGCTACAGAGAATAACGCAAACCGTTTTGAGATAAGCAAGAAACGTTCCGCGGAAGTGCGTAAAGCAAATCGCAAACACCGTTTCAACATAAAAATAAACGTTTTATAAATCCTTGAAATCATTTTATAAAAATGTATTAAGATCAATCCGAGTAAAGCTTATATGTCAAAGAAGCGATTAAGAGTTAAGACTGTAGAAGCCATAAAACCGAATTGACATAAACGATATAAACAAAGCGATGTTAAGGAATTATATGATTCAATAGACGAAATGGAAACAGTATTGAAAACGTTTTCAACAAGTAGACCATTAAGTCGAGACGAATCTATTTCCTTAACTCTTGATATTCGTTCCATAGTGAGACGGACATATACGAAATAAAGTCTCAGGATAAAATCATGATAGATGATTCACGCTTCACCCGTGAATGTCCCTAACGAACTAATAAATCTACAAACACTCTCTAGAACGTACGCTGTGAGATTTGCTGGTTTTCGTTGTGAAATAGGTTAAGAAATGAATGAAGAGGAGACAAGTTTTTAAAGAAGAGAAGAAGATCAGATTTTTGTAACTGTTACACACGTTGAAAGTATCTCGGAAATCTCGAGAGTGGAAGCTGAGAAACTTTCTCCGCAAGATCTTCTCTTTTTGATTCGTATCCATTTCGAACAAATAAACTTCGTGTCGTTTTTAGAAGAACTACCATTACAAGAAAACAGGAGATTTCCGACTGCCGGTTTCGTAGGAAATCAGTCGTAAATTAAGCATTAACGACTGTTTCGCGACTGACCGATGATGTCGGCAAAGTGCTCGTCGCAAAATAAATCCGTCGTTAATTACCGACTGATTGACGACGACGACAACAGTCACTAAATCAGTCGCTAAACAGTCACTTAGTGATGATTTAGCGACTAACCTGCAACTGGCAACGGAGTTTGTTTTCGACTGAAATATTGGTCGTTAAGTAGTAGCAAAATGTTACTACCAATTAGCGACTGATTGCCGATTGATTTAGCTACCAATTAACGACTAATTTAGGCATCGAAATGAAGTGATGCAAAGTTTTTACGACTGAATACCGACGTTTTAGTGACTCCTTTGCGACTGTTTAGCGACTGTTTAGCGACTGATAGATGACTGATTCTACAACGATTTGCCAGTTTTGGTTTCCCTGTTTTGTTTCCTTATTTGTTTCTACATATTTGTTCGTTTAGTATTTGAAATTGGAAATAAAACTGAAACTAATGACATTCAAACAAACAAAATATAAACAAAACATAATATACACCAAGTATTCCAAATTTGCATTCAAAATGTACATATTTTGAAAAGAAGAACAACTCAACCCTTAAGAGTTGTTTCTAAGTTCAAAACACCAAAACACCAAACACACAAAAACAAAGTCTAAGCTTAATACAATAGTCCAAAGCAACTAAACCTACTTACTGAGCAGGGGGAGGAGATGATGTTTCACTGGCCATGAAATCTATAAATCTGGGGTCAGTCGCAAGCAAGTACTTTTTGACGAGGGTGAGCTCCGCCATCTCAGCCTGTTGAGCTGCTTCAGCCTTGGAACGGTCTTCTTCAGCCTTGGCAGTCAGAGCAGCTTGTTCCTGGATTTTTCTTTCAGCTTCTTCAAGCTTTTGTTGCATATGTGTGAAAGAAGAGGAGATGGTCGGGTCATTTGGTCTTCCTTGAAGCTTTTTCTTTAGGCTTCCAATACCAAACAGATGTCCTCTGTCATTAGAGAAAGTTGACTGCAAAAACAGAACAAATAGTGAAAAGAATCAGTCATTACAAACCACTATCCAAACCTGAAATTATAATCACATGGAGTCTAAATTAACAACCTAAAGCCTGTGAATGTAAAATGAAAACCTAACCTGGAGAAACAACTCGTTATCCTCTTCTATTGTTAGGATTGGATGATGCCCCTCTGAGACACCTGTGTTATCCCTCTCTTGATTGGCCAACTTTGCTTCCTTGTTCTTCTTGTACGCCTCAGCTACCTTCTCTGCCTTGAAATCTACAAACGTGCCATCTGCTTTTGTGTGAGCTCTGATGAATACTTCACCAAAGCTCACAGGTCTTCCCAATTCCACAGCCTTAAATGTAATAGAAGAAAGAATCAAAACATTAAAAAGTTCAAAACAGAGCAAACAATCAGACATAATGATAGAAAAAAGTGAAAAAACATAAGAGGACTCACCATCTCTTGTTCAATTTGCATATAGGACTTCTGCCCCGAGCTGTTCTTGTAAATACCAAGACCATTACGGTCTGACATTCGAGCTGCTGATGTTGTGGAGCTCTTTGCCTTCGCTGGTTCAGTGTCCCAATGAGCAGTCATCTGTGCCCATAATGTATCTCCTATCCAGTTAGGTTGCTCTCTAGAAGTCCTTGCAGTGCTCACCATATCTTTCATGCGTAGCTGACAAATAGATTCAAAGTGTTGTTGAACAAGACCTGTCAACAACGGATTCCAAGTATGTGTTTTCTACAGAACAACAGAGAAGTTAGGTGTTAGACATCAGTAACTAAAGAAGCAAAAGCTACTGAAATTAGGATAACTCAAAGACAGAGAAGGTTACCGCGAATTCGAGGAAGTATCATTCTTGCCTTGGTCTAGGCACACAAGACCAGCTGTAAAATGGCCCATCAAACTTATTGGTAAGAATCTTGGTTATCTTACGGGTCAGCTTCGACTTGTCATAGCCAAACCTCCAAAGACATTCAAATCAGAAGACGATTATCAGTTCTCACTTAAGAAAATAACCATAGACTCAATAGCAAAGGAACAAAGATATGAATGAGAAGCAGTGTTATTGCTCTATACTCGGACACAAACTTTTAATGTTTTATACTAACACAAGCAGAGCAAATAATGTTCGATACTAACATTCACCGCAGATCGAATAACCAAGTTCCCTTATCTACATTGTCATTCATAACACATATAATCACTCTGCTTCTCTAACACATATTAACACAACTAAAACAGAAACATCTAATAGCAATTACTAAACTCAAGAATCATAATATAAACATCTAAAAGCAATCACTAAACTAAACAATCCTAACATAAGCAGAATTAGTAGCTTACCAGGTCGTCCCAGGCTCTAGGTTGCGAGATAGGACCGTTGTATACTCCTCTCGGCCTGGATGGGCTAGCAGTGAGTTGAGAACAACCATCAGGTCCGCAGAGAGATTAGGTTGTACCGGAGCTTCGACGTCTGAAAAATCTTGTGGGTGTTCGTCACTGTGTGATTTTTGTGCTTGAGAACTGTGTGGCGATGGAGCGCCTTGAAGTGGAGCTGATGGAACTCGTAGAAGTGGAGCCGATTGAACTCCTTGAACAGGAGACGATTGAACTTCTTGAAGTGGAGCTAATGGAGATCGTCGAAGTGGAGCCGATGGAGCTCCTTCAGTAGACTGTCGGTCTTCATGCAGAGGTGTTGATGTAGCTTCACCGGAGGAAGACTGAGGTGCATGCGGGACAGATCCAGCAGGTGGAAAGGATGCGCTAGGAAACAATACCCGCGGCGGTGGGTAATCCCTAACCGACGGTTGACGATTCTTGGGGAGAACCGGAGGAACTGAGTCTGATGCCGTCGGCCCAACGAAGTCGTACTGCGGCGGTAACGACGGAGGTCGCCGGTGAAGAGACGTGGTCGGCATGATAGTCTTATGCTTCCTCTTGCCACCCATTTATGGAGAGATTATGGTTTCGGGTCATAGAAGAGATTAGGGTTTCGGGTCAGGAATCAAAGATGGAAGAGCGTAGAAGAGATTAGGGTTTTGGAGGGAATCAAAGAGGAGAAGAGAAGAGATTACGGTTTGGATCGAGAGGAGATTAGGGTTTCAGAGAAGAGAAGAGAGGAGATTAGGGTTAAACCGACTCGTAATGAGTCTTAAGGCAAAAGGGCCACAAAACAAATTGGGCTTAAGCCAAGTTTAAAATGAATTGGTTTGTAATTGGGTCACTACTAAAGCTTTTTAATAAAAAATTAAAAATGATTGGTATGTAATTTGATTATTTTTAATAAAACCATTTTTCTAAAAAAATGATTGGTATCTAGTTAATTACATTGGAATTCATCTTCTTCATCCTCATCAGAAGACGATAAATTACACTGGAATTCATCATCTGGTTCTGCATCTGCCACATCTAAATCGAGATTTATTGGTTCTTCTCGAGCATGTACTAAATGATCGACAGTTAGGTCTTCAATTGTAGTCATCAGAACATGATCATCGTTTTCTTGTTGCAACGTCACCGGGTCTTTATCTTCATGTTCTCCAATACTGACTAATCTCCTTGGATTCACTTTTAGAACATTGAGCCACAACTGCTTTGGTTTCCTTACATACGGATATGGGATGTAACAAACTTGGTCTGCTTGTGAGGCTGTATAATTTCAAATATCAATAGATAAAAATACGGATATGGAACAATATATAATATATATATATATATATATATAAATACATACCTAGAATAAATGGATCATATTTGTTGTATTTCCTCGATGAAAGAACATCCACAATACCGCCATTCCTCCGCTGAATGCCTCTACCAACAACAGGGTCATACCACTTACACTTAAAAAGTTTGATTTTTAAATCGACCATCCCCTCGTACTCGATTTGTATGATATCAGTTAAGATCCCATAGTAATGTGCTTCATCAAATGCATTTGTATAACTCTCTCCTTTAACACATACTCCATAGTTACTGGTCTTTCGTCCCTCGCTATGCTTCTGCGTATGGAACACATAACCTCTTGTGAAATAGATGGGCCATGTTTTGGCCTTATTCACGGGTCCATGCACAATAGCTTTTACCCAAGGAGGAAACAGATGTGTGTTGCTCCAGTAGCTAACCTATATAAATATATATATATATATATATTAAGTTTGCTTAAAGAATGAAAACACTATCGTATGTACATTTATAATTACTAAAACATACATAATCTTTCACCCATATATGATATTCATCGGCTCTCTTCGCGGACAATTCTTTTTTGTTGACGTCTGGATATTTTGTTGTAATATAGTCTTCAAACATCCTATATATTAAACACAAATTAATGTGATAAATGCAGAGTACGATATATAAACGTAAAATTATATACCTCTCAAATGGCTGAAAATAATCACAATTTCGCAAAACATATGAATGTGCGCATTGATAATCTTTCTCTGATAGCCAAAATTCTTGCATTTCTCCACTTTGACGACCTATATGAGTAAATATATCAGGTATTCCGTCGACATGATATACGGGGACTTCACCTTCATCAAATCTTGTTATCCTACTCAAATAATGAAAACAAAAAATGTCACACATGAAAAATGAACATATGAATCATATATATAGGAAATTATATATGTACTTACCTTGATTTCGTCTGTATATGGTCAGCAAAGTAGTGCTCCGAGAAAAAAGCTATCTCCTCATTGATATATGTGTCAACTATCGATCCTGCTGCATATCTCTTGTTCTTTGCATTTGCTTTCAATTTTTTGAAATTCCTTTCAAAAAGATACATCCACCTATATTGCACTGGCCCTCCTAATCCGGCTTCATATGGGAGATGTATAGGCAAGTGCTCCATCACATCAAAAAATGATGGGGAAAAGATTTTTTCCAAATTGCAGATTATCAAAACAATGTTTTGATTTAGTTTTTTCACACGGTCTTTTTGTAAAGTTCTCGAGCAAAGATCACGAAAAAATAAACCAACTCCTGCAGTATATATATTCAAATTACAAATAATAAGCACAAAAACTTGTAAAATTACAAAAAAACTATATATAACATTAGTACCTGATAACGCAAGATGGACGTTTGGGTCTAGGAGTTCTGCAAATATAAATGGAAGTAACCTCTCCATAAAAACATGGCAATCATGACTCTTCATGCCTGAAAAATTCCCTTTCTCTAGATCAACACAATTAGCCAAGTCTGAAGCATAACCGTCTGGAAATTTAACGTCATGTTTCACACATTCCAATAAACTCGTTCTTGCGTTCTTGTCCAAGGTGTAGGGAGGAAAAGGAGCTTCACCATCACCATCAACATGTAAATGTTCCCGATCACAGAAAAGTTCTATATCCAATCTTGACTTGATTGTATCTTTCGACTTACCCTTCACATTCATAAGAGTATTCATTATGTTGTCAAAAAAATTCTTCTCAATATGCATCACATCAAGATTGTGTCGAAGAATAAGGTCCCTCCAGTACGGCAGCTCCCAGAATATGCTTTCTTTGTGCCAGTTATGGTACTTTCCATAGCCAGGTTTCTTCTTCTCGTGACCATTTCCACCACACATAGATGTTTTTGGTGGATTGACACCTTCTAACCGCTCCGAATAAACTTGCTCACCAGTCAAAGATTCAGGTGGAAAATCATTTAGAGCGTGTTTTCCCTTCAAGAAGTCTTTTTTATTCTTCCTCAGTGGATGGCCGTGAGGAAGAAATCTTCGATGACAATCAAACCAACATGTCTTCTTTCCATTAGGGAGATAAAAAGCCTTCGTATCTTCCATGCAAATTGGACAAGACAACTTACCATGGGTCGTCCATCCTGATAGCATGCCATATGCCGGAAAGTCACTGATCTTCCACAAGAGCACGGCTTTAAGATTAAAATTTTGATTCAAGGAGACATGGTATGCTTCAACTCCAGTAGACCACAACTCTTTCAACTCCGCAATCAGAGGTTTGAGGAAGATATCTAGACTAGCTCGTGGGTGATTTGGTCCAGAATTCAAAATTGTGAGGAATAAGTACTCGGTATTCATGCACATACTAGGGGGTAGATTATATGGAGTCAAGATCACTGGCCACAGCGAATGATTATTAGACATCCCAAATGGATTGAACCCATCTGTACATAACCCGAGATAAACATTACGAGGTTCTTCAGCAAAACGGGGATGTTGAGCTTGAAAGTTTTTCCACTCCGCCGCATCTGACGGATGACACATTTCACCCTCCTTTGCTTGGTGCTCTGAATGCCATCTCATTGCTGATGCAGTCTTCTTGCTCTGATACATTCTCTTCAATCTGTCAGCAATAGGTAAATACCACATACGACTATATGGTACTTTGGTTCTACGTCGTTCGTTTCTAGGCTTCCATCTTGGTGCATCACAAAATTGACACTTATCCCAACTTTCATCCTCTCTCCAGAAGATCATACAATTGTTAACACAAACATAAATTTTATAGTATGGAAGGCCTAAATTGCGCATCAACTTTTCTGTCTCGTAATGTGAACCGGTTGATTGGTTTCCAGCGGGTAAATAGTATGTCAACATTTGACAAACCGAATCCACACACTTTTCACTCATATTATAATCTGTCTTATTTTGCAAGACTCGAGCAGCTAACGATAACTGCGAGTGACCTTCATGACAACCATCATATAAAGGATTGTTCGCTCCTTCTAACAAGTCATAGAATTTTTTTGAATGGTTGCATTTCGGATCAATTACATTTTGATAACTATCATCCTGTTGATAGCTATCATCCTGTTGATAGCTATCATCCTGTTGATCATAACTATAGTTACCATAACTAACATTATCACGAAATGCGTCATTCACCATTTCCACACATCTATCTTTGACTACATTACCAATTTCTTCACTACCACTTAAATGCATTGGATCAACATAACTCGTTCCTAATGCCATGTCGATTTCTTCCCCATGTTTGTACCAAACATAATAGTCTTTCATAAATCCTTTACTATATATATGCTTCAAAATTCTTTGCCCCGGTATAAATTTTTCGTTTTTGCAAACACTGTAAGGACAAAAGAACTTACCCCCATTGCCTTGCGCTAGAGGCTGACTGTTTGCAAATGTCATGAATTTGCTCAACCCCTACTACGAACTCATTTGAGAAGTTTCCCGTTTCTTCATCGATTCTCTTGTACATCCACTCTCGATAATTAAAATAATTATCATTGCCTTCCATTATCTGAACACACGATTTTAAATGCCAATCTCTCTCCTTTCTTGTTATATATTTTTTTGCTCCCGTGATGAGAACAACAAATGTGACGATTTTACTTATGTAGGCAATTTTCCGACTGTTTTGCTACCGATTACCGACTGATTTTACTACTGTTTGGAATCAGTAGCAAAATTTAGGTACACCAACCAAAAAGGATTTCCACGTGTTACCTACCGGTTTTTCGCGACTGAAATCCGATCGTTGACCCACTCAAAATATCAGTCGCAAATCAGTCGGTATGTTAGCGACGTATTAACGACTGATATTTAGCGACTGAAATTTAGTCGCAAATAGGTCGGTACTTAGCGACGGATGGGTGACTGAAGACCACGGTCGTTAAATCTCTATTTTTTGGCGACTGATTGTCTGTCGTCGTTAATTAGTCATCAAACAGTCGGAAATTGGTCGGTAAACCTAGCAACTGTTTTTTCAGTCGTTAATAACAGTCGGTAAATCGCTGTTTTCTTGTAGTGTACGTGTCGTTTAAACACAAACATCATGCTGTTTTTTGGAATTAAAAATGGCAAAGACGTTGAGTTTAACTTGGTCCAAAAAGAATCTTATTGCAAGACCCAAGCCGAGCTGGCTGGACGGCGGCGGCACGCGCGTGGGAGGCCATCTCTTCCCTTGAATCATTTGAACCAAGGTATTTGTGGACCCATATATATATATATATATATTGCTCACTTTTGCATAAAATGTGGGAGAGCACACAATTGTGTGTTTACTATATTTTGGGCTTTTGACATGTAAGCCCATTCATTTCTTTTTATATATCCAGCAGAAGTTACCTGAGTGAATGAAGCATTGCTTCAATGTGTGAGCTCAGATACTTAATTGTCGTCGTGTCCTCAAGTGATGAGCTTTGAAGAGTCGTTTGACCTATAATAGAAAAATCATTCACATAAGAGAGCTACAGACATGAACCAAATTGAAGTAAAGAGAGAAAATATTCTCTGGAATGTATATAGGAGGGTTACCGTCGTTTCTTTGGTATACAATTGTACTTGTTGCAGATTTCATGGTGTATTTGCATACCGAAATAAGCAAAATTACCAAACATTAGTATCTCTCCCTCTCTCTCTCTTAATTGATCACGTATATAATATATTACGAACCTCATTCTTCAATTTGTGTTTCCAAATGCTGCAAGGCAGACTGAAGCAATCAGTGAGCCACATCTTTTGCTTTAATCTCACAAAATTAAATAACTTATGAGTCAGTTCCACAACCATTTCTATGTTGAAATCAAGGAGAATTTGTTTCAGAGAGGACTTATTCTTGACGTAAGGGGCCATGTAATCTATCACTCCTACAAAATCGATTGCAACATTAACTTGTCCCGAATTATGTTCTAGTTTAAGCTCAAAATAACTCATTTTCTAATTACAAACTTATGGATGTCCATTCTCATAAATGTCTCGAAAGCTACATGCTAATTTGAATAAGAAAAAATAGCAAACTTAAAAAAATCATGTCTATAAACTTAAAAAATCTAACTGACCCGCATGTATACAATATATTTTAAGAAAGTTTCAAAAAATACTTTAAGTAAATAGAATTATTGTTGTAACATCACAAAACCCATACCCAATTTCTTTCTTTTTTAAAGAAAAATCTTGTCTATGGCCCATTAGGATTAAAACCTAAGGTTCCCTCATTTTCTTATAAATAAAGTCTTCTTTTCTCTTTTCTACAGTGTTTTTACGCCCGACCCGGACCCGCGGTCGGACCGGAAAACCCAGTTGCCCGTTAAGTAATCCGGTTAGGGTTTTAAAAAATATCCGCTAATTAAAAACCCGATAAGAACCCTTAAACCCGGCAATCTGGCTACTGGTTGAACTATCGATTGAACCAATATATAAATTTTATTTATTTTTTTCTTAGGTTTTGAATTAAATATTTATATTCATTTTAATTTTTAGTTTTTCTGGTAAAATTATCGGGTTTTTTTTGCTACCACATATACTATATATCTTCTTTAAATTTTTAAATATTTGCTTATTTTTCATCGTGAATAGCATTTGTTTTAACCTTCCATGTTCTAACTTCTATAATATAAACTGGTTGTTTTATTCTTTTCGTGAATCACATGCTTTTATCTTATTTTTTATTTTACATGTTTCTAAATAAATAATGTTTTGTTGTGAATAAACTTTATGGATCTTATTCAATTTTTAAAAGTCATATATAGTATCGACTGAAATATTTTATTGTGATATTTAGATTTTTATATACATTTCATTATACTAACTGAAGAAGATATAGTGAACGATGATAGAAAGAATCAAAATTATTTAATGATATTTGGTATTAATTTATTTTTGTTATCGAAAATCTATTACAATCTTGATGTTTATTTTAGTTTATTTTGATTTAAAATTTAATTTTATTAGTTACATTATATATTTAAAATTTATGAGATTGAAGTCTTGTTATGTTTTATTTTATATGTCCTAACTTCTAATTTATTACAAAAAAATAAAATAATATAATTATTTTTAAATATATTTTATAAATCAAAATAAAAACAAAAAGACTAAATTGAAATATTTTTCTATATATTTTTTAAGAAATGGTATTTTTTCTTATATTTTTAATAGTTATTATATAATCATCTATTAAAATTATTAACTTATTAGCCTGTGGTTCGCCCATGGTCGACCCAATAGCCCGGTGACCCAGAATTTTGCTGGTTCAGTGTCCGGGTCGGGTTTAAAAACATTGCTTTTCTCCCATTCATAAACCGGTAACGAAGCTCTACAGAGAATTCCCAGGAGACGAAAGCCCTAGTCGTCACCTCTCTCTCTCTCTCTCCTCGCCGCAATTCTTCTTCCTCTCTCTCCTCGCCGTCTCTCTCTCTCTCCTTGCTGTGAGCCGCCGATTGCGAATGGTGGTGGTTGCCAAGGGTGTTGATCGGAGTTTTGGATTCTCTTAGATTCATATTCTCGTTTCCAGATCTAGATCACATATCTATTTCTAAGGTGAGGTGATTCCAACACAGGTTCCTCTCATGTTCTTTATATTGGTTGATGAGGAACTAGGGTTTGGTTAGTTATTGTTTGAAAGTTAAGTTGATAGATCATAGTGGGACTTAGGTTTTTATATGAATGAATCATGATGTATAAAAACCTTCACATTGTTTAAAGGACTTAATGAACTGCCTTGTGTTGATGTGGATGAATGATATTGTATGATTGCGTGTGATTGGTTGTTATGTGTTTGTGATGAATGATGATGAAAGCTAGGTTGCTTGAAAGAAGTGCACGCCTAGGTTAATAGTGGATGTTATAATTGGAAGATATTACAATTGGTATCATGTATATATGTGTGTGTGGTTGTAAGGTGAAGTATGTGTGTGACACCGAGAACAAGTGGCGTCTAATGAATGTATTAAGGTTAAAGTTAGGGTTAATGAGAATAAGAATGAGAAATGAAAATGAGAATGAGAATGTGAAATGAGAATGTGAAACTAGAATTGAGAATGAGAAATAAGAATGATTTATAATGTGAATGGGTATTGATTGAGACACCAAAAACGGGCCGCGTCTAGAATGAGATGTGATGAGTACCCACGGGACAGTAGCCTAACAAGAGGTACCTGTGGGAAGTTAAGTGATAACACTGTGAACGGACGGTGACCGCGAAATGCGGGATAGAAAATGTGAAAGGGCACAGTAGGATCGAGTCAATGTCGAGTTGTGGCATAATTATGGCTATTAGGACAGGGGTGTCAGACAGAGCTGGAAGGGGTTAACGATGCTGCAACTCGGATAGACATTTAGAGAGCTCGGAGGTCATGGTTCACGTAAGACCTTTTGGAATAGGCCGACAAGAGGTGGGATGTTCTTGAGCAGGCCATAGGTCCTTACGTCTAGGATGATTGGTGTCGAGTCGAGTCGTTGAGTTGAGTCAAGTTGAATCTATATTGTGGCAGTGACTGAGTAAATTGTATTGTGTGATCGCTAGGTTGATAGAAAAGTATGAAAATGATGTTGTGTGTTATCGTATGATGCATTTGAATTATTTGTTGTAGTGGCTAGCTAGCTCTCGTTTCACATTAAGTAATATAGAGTTTCATGAGGAGAGGCTAGTCTAGAACCACTTCACTGAGTAACCCATTTACTCATTCCTTCCTTTTCATTTCCCTTATGTGCAAGACTTTAAGTAGAAGTATATGGATTTGGTTGGGTTGGTATTTGATCAAAGGTATGTGTCTGAGGACTCCTGGGGTCAGTAACACGACACGTTGGGTGGTCTAAAATGAGTAAACACGTGTCCATAACACTCGGTAAAAATCCAAGTTGGTCGGCAGGGATCGGTGGCGTTACAATTGGTATCAGAGCCTAGGTCAAGATCCCTTAGCGTTATCTTAAGGGATCGACATTACCGCCATTTTTGAAAACCAATTTCAGTTTGAAAAAGAGTTTGTGAAAGTTTATGAGCAGCTAAAAATGTTTGAAGTGTTTTCAAAACCATCAACCTATCTATACTTCTATTATGGTTCTGATCGGATCTAACTATTGCAAGATGTCTTCGCCAACCATTGATAACCATGAGGACGATCATGAGCTTCGTGGCTCAGAGAAGTTGGTTCTGGTGCCTTCGAGAAATTTTGCACCATATGTGGCAAGGTGGTACCCCGCCGAGGACATCTATTGATGAAGCGTCAGTACCAGTCACTACATTACGATCAGGCAGAAGAACAGAGGCGTGAGAAGCTCCAGTTCCTCCCAGCATCGACTGAGTACGAGCCAGAGGTGACGGCAAAAAAGCGAAGACATGGACGCCCAAGAAAGGCAAAGCTAGCGCCCGACTTTGAGTGGGTTTGGGCACCGACTACAGGATAGCCGCCGAAGAAGAAGCGCGGTCGCCCGCAAAAGTCTCCAGCTTCAATTGAAGACACCACTGAGAGAAGTTCGGAGCCGTGTATGTGCGGGCTCCTAGTTCAGATGGTGCAGAATCCCGCACCGTATAAGAGTACCTAGAGGAGTTCTTGGAAACAGCCAAGAGATGCAAACCGAAGGCTGCAGAGGAGTGCTGCCGGTTGTTTATGGTGGGAGTCCGCAAGTACATTTGAGATGAGTTGGATGGTGCTATGGAGACTCTTGAGTTCGCGCTAGTAGTGAGGATGGCGGGGCAGGTGATAGCCGCAGAAGAGTGGCTCGAGGAGCAAGCTGTCGATGATACTAGTTCTGAGTCGAAAGATGATGACCCAGAATCCCCAGCTAGTGGTCCACCACAGTTGGTCCTAGATCTAAGGCGAACCGCGTTTCCCCACATCGTAGTGGCTAGCTGAGATCTTAGGATCATTTCTTAGGAGTAGGCCATGTGTTTTTCTTATCTATTGTTTGGTGTTGTGTTTTGCATTTCTAAAGGCACTATGTGGTTTGTACAGATGCCTTGAGATTTAAAAACTATTGTAGTCCTATTTCATTTCATTTATTCTATTCATTTGTTGGTTTTTAAAAGAGATTATGAGTAAAGTGTGAAAGCCTTGCCCCCCTGATTGATGAGTGTTGTGTGAAAGAAGTTCATTTTGGTTTGGAATATTATATTCAAAGTTTGGGTTTGGAATTCGGGGACGAATTCCGGATGATATGGGGAGAGTTGTAACATTCCAAAACCCAGGCCCATTTTTTTTAAAGAAAAACCTTTGTCTACGTCCAATTAGGGTTAAGACCTAGGGTTCTCCTCATTTTCCTATAAATAGAGAACCTACTATTAAGGTTAAAGTTTGGGTTAATGAGAATGAGAAATGAGAATGAAAATGGAAATGAGAATGTGAAATGAGAATGATAAATGAGAATGAGAAATGAGAATGAGTAAATGTGATGAGTACCCGCGAGACAGTAGCTTAACAGGAGGTACCCGTGGGAGTTAGGTGATAAGACCGTGAACGGACGGTGACCGCGAAATGGGGAATAGAAAAATGTGAAAGGGCGCCGTAAGATCGATTCAATGCCGAGTCATGGCATAATTATGGCTATTAGGACCGGGGTGGCAGACAGAGCCAGAAGGGGCCAACGATGCTACAACTCGAATAGCCATTTAGGAAATTGGGAGGTTGTGGTTCACGTAAGACTTTTCGGGATAGGCCGACAAGAGGTGGGACGTCCTTGAGAAGGCCATAGATCCTTACGTCTAGGATGATTGTTGTCCAGTCAAGTCGTTGAGTTGAGTCGAGTCAAATCTATGTTGTGGTAGTGACTGAGTTCATTGTATTGTGTGATCGCTAGATTGATAGAAAAAGTATGGAAATGATGTTGTGTGTTATCGTATAATGCATCTGAATGATTGATTGTAGTGGCTAGTCAGCTCTCGTTTTTCATTAAGTAGTTTAGATTTTTATGCAGAGAGGCTGGTCTAGAACCGCTTCACTGAGTAACACATTTACTCATGCCCTCCTTTCCATTTCCACTATGTGCATGACTGTAAGTAGAAGTATATGGATTTGGTTGGGTTGGTATTTGATCGAAGGTATGCGTTCAAGAACTCCTGAGCCCAGTAACGGAACACGTTAGATGTCTAAAATAAATAGACGCGTGTCCATAACACTCGGTCGAATCTCGGTCGGACAGCGGGGATCGAGGCGTTACAGTTGTTTCACTAAATTTCAAACATCTTAAAAATCGTTTTAGTTGACAAAGATAATGTTGAGAAAAGAGACAAATATAATGTTAATAAATTTGTATAAGTTTGTGTTTCTAGATTTGTTGAACTATAATTTTTTTTTGGTAAATCGTCACAATGATGAACTCTAGAAAATAAACATAATCGAAAATTCACACACTTTAGTTTTCTTACTAGATTACATGCAATTGTGCAAAATAAATATTTTTTGTAATATTTTAGAATATCTTAAGGACTCGGAATTTTAATTTCCAGAGATTTAGAATAAGAAGACTTTCTGCGATCATCCATGGAAACAGATACGAGCATTTCTTCATACCATGATACCATAGTAAAAGAAAGTTATCATGTGGTATTACTATTAGCTATAGTGATTTTAGAGGTGGGTCCAATGACTTTTTCTTCGATTCTTTTCACTAATTCAAGATCAAATTTATGGGTAGTACTATTGTTCTTTGATTTAGAAAGTCTTCTCTGACCCATTAAGATTCAAGAGCCGAATTAATCTCTCACTTGCTAAGCTAAGATAACATGAAAAATGACTGAAATATATAAAAGAGATATATAGTTCATAAATGTGGATGCACAGGCTAATTGGGATGTTGCTTTGATTATTGTAGGGAGGTACTTCACTTGAATAGAGGGGATTCTTCACTTTATCTTTTGAGTTCTTCGCAGTCTAACCTATTAGCTTTTCTTTTCATGCAGTTTTTCATGTTACTTTAACAACTCATCCAAATCTTCCTGGATATTCCCATGTCATTATGGCCCTAACTTTGTATCAACTATATATTAGACCAAGATTATCCCTGGTTCTTAAGGGGGCTCTTAAGGGATGGAGCCCACATTTTTTTTTAAATCCACCTCTTAATTCTCTTCTACAAATGCGGTCTCTTGTGAAGTTCTTACACTGTTTGCGGGCTCCACTGACACGTGACGGCCCGCAATTGATTCATCTATTTTTTTTTAAATCAGAAAAAAAAAGCTAAGAGCCTGGCTCTTAGAGTTAATCATGCTCTTAAAAAGAATCATTTTAAAGAGGATAATTTAATGTACGTTCGTACTAATAACATGACGTGTTATTACGAAAAGATTTTTTTATAAAAAACCCTGACGTTTCATAAGAAAAACGCTTCTAAAAATTTACTATAATTTATTGTATTCATACTTATAACATATTTCTCTAATAACTTTTGACACTTGCATAGATTTTAGAATTGAAGTTTTCAAAAAACTTCATAAATATCTTCATAAATAAAACTATAAAACTTTTGATCGAAGTATCTTCAAATTTCTATTCTAGATTTTGACTTATGTATTTGTGATTATTCTCTTCAAATTTTGATTATAAATAAAAGTGTTATTTATTTCTCATACAATGACAAATGATAAAGCATCCATATAAAGCTAACTTATGGTATAAATTATACAAAATATAACAAAACACATGAGTTATAACTTACTTATTATATATCACTAAATATGTAGGAAAACTTCAACTAATTGTTATTAATATATACAATCACTAATAACTATGAAAAACTATGCATCGTTCTATTCATTTTATTTAACTATAGAATAAAACTCTAAGGTTTTAAATTTAAAATTCATGTTTTCAGAAATATATCTATCTATATATATATATATATATATATATATATATATATATATGGATATACACATATTCACCATGTGCATGGCGTAAATTAACGTCAAGAGCACCAATAACATACCGTTGGATGTGGAGGTGTTTCTTCCCATGGTAAAAGATTAGGATCGATTCGAAGAAGTGCCAGATGAGTCTCACAGGACGGGTTGTTACATTGTTCTTTATGCAAACTCCATTTTCCGTGCAAAACATCCATTCATTTTTAAAACTATATTATATTTCATTTTCTAAACTCAACTGTTCCACACATATTTTACAATATACAGACTCCAACTTCACTCTCATCATTATGTAACACGTATGTAGTATCTTTTATAGTACTTCATGAACTGATATAGAAACATCTATAAAAACTGCATCATCACCGTCTATACATCCGAAGCTGTGTTTATCATCTTTATCCAAAGTTTGGCATCCACCATCAATATATGTTTCTCTACATAGTTTGGATAGTTTTACTTTCAGGTTTATATATGTTTTCTTTTGTTAGAAAAAGTTAAATATTGTTGCAGATATTTTTATTATTACAAGAGGATAGTATCGAGTAAAAATACACATAATATGAGAATTACTGATTAAGCTCGCATGCAGTAAGCAATCATGATTAAAGTTGATGAAAAAAAATCAAACCTTAATTCCTGAATGTTCAGGGGGAATATACGAGAACACCACTGGTTACTTTTGTGTTGTCACCTAGCTACTGAAATTTATATAATGTTATTTGGCAATAAAAAAATTACATAATGTGCAGCGTCATGTCATCTTTGTATCTTATGATCCTTTTTCTAAAGGATAATCCCTCCTTAAGGAATGCCATTGTTTTTAAGCTCAATATAGAAAAATATAAGCGAGCTAGCTCGAAATAGGGTTATTTTGACTCATAATTATCAACAGTCACATAGATTACATGTAGAGAAGCATGTGCTATATAAAAGAAATTTTAGAGAGAGATTAAAATATGAGTTGCCTATCTGAAGAAACTTGGTAGTACTGCTCTCATCGTATTTTTGTAATAAAAAACGTAAAAAGCAAGTGAACCCCATTAGAGTAAATGATTTAAATTAATATTACTTCGTAAAAAGCTGAGTCCCTACATATTCTATTGATTTTAATTATTCGTTCACTAGAGACCTGCATATACACCCCTGATTCTATAATTAATATATATATATAGTTTGTGCTCTCTTCTCCATTCTTCACTTCACTCCAAACGTGAACCTACTACTACTTGAAGTTATCCTATTTTCTTTAACATCTTTTAATTTACACTTAGGGTTTTCGAAGTTAGAGAGAGAGGGGTGTGTAGAGAGAGATGATGCAGACACCATACAATACTTCAACGCAGGGGCAATATTGTCATTCCTGCTCAATGTTCCACCATCATAGCCAAAGCTGCTGCTACAACAATTCCAACTCAAACGCCGGCGTTTACGAGCAAAACGGTGAAGATTATTACACTTCCTCCGTAGTTGACTGCACTCTATCTCTTGGCACTCCTTCCACACGTCTCTGCGAGGAGGATGAGAAACGCGGACGCACTGATTGCATTTCTAACTTCTGGGAATTGCTTCACACCAAAAACAACAACAATAACTCCAAAACGATACCGTCTTTTGGCGTCCCTTCTTTCTCCACTGGTAATCCCATCAAGCCAACACGCGGTTGCTCCAGAGGTAGCGACTCTCTTCACGCCCGACGCTGTGCCAATTGTGACACCACTTCAACTCCACTCTGGAGAAATGGTCCTAGTGGCCCTAAGGTAATTAGTATCCGCTATTTCATTATAAAATACTACTACTTGTGGATAATCAACACATAAACCCTTGACAAAATAAAACAACACATAAAACTTGGTTATCTTTTATTTTTCTTCTTTAACCGATATTTTACTGTATATATAACTTTATTTATTGAAAATACCATTGAGTAGGGATTTATATGGTTAAACAAGCTACGTGACTAATTCCTCTTGAATTTTCATTCAATATGGATTTTTAATTTCAAATGGGATATAAATAACCAACAAATACCAATGTGTTTAAACCGGACCGGCAAGTGAACCGGAAATACTTTGGGTCATGGCTCAGTGTGGTTCGACCGGGTTTCCATCGAGTTTGATTGGGGTTGACTGGATTAAAATATATTTAATAATATTTTGTAAATAATATGCATATTCTTACAAAAATAGGTCATTTCAAATAAATGCTTTAATAACTTCAATTACTATAATGTATGTTTCAAGAACTAGTGTTTAATAAAACTTAAAAATACCAAATTGAAAATATAATAAAAGTAATAAAATAATTTAATAGTTAAATAGCACATTTAAATTTTATTCTCCAGGTCTTTTCATTCTAGATCTTCATCACCTTTAAAAATCCATGTAAACTAAGTTTTGATTTGCTCAGTATAATGAGAAGAAATAATAAGTTAAGTGTTTTGTTCTTTTATAAATTATACAAATTTTACAAACTTAAATGTTTCAACTATACAAATCTTCAACACAAGTGATCATCTCAACACCTTGAGAAGTGGACAATACCTTGTGAGATGCGGAGACATTAAAAAAACGAGAGGGCAGTACTTTATTAATTTGACAAACCCTATTTTTAATTTAAGAAAAAAAGTTAATTGTTTTATCAACAAAATTTTGGTTTATATACAAAACAGGGTTTTTCGGGTTTATTGGGTTAAATTTTGTTTTTAATAGTTCAATGTGAGTGTTTGACCAGTTTAACTTTAGTTGAGTTTTGGCATTAACCCAACCAAGATTGGTGTACGGTTCATGGTTACCCGGTCCGATCGACCGCCAGTGAGGGTTTAAAACACTGACAAAAACCAAAGATTTTCAAAAAGACATTTCATCCCTTTTTGTAATGTTTCCGTTTCTCTATAGCTTTATTTATTGAAAAGACATTAAATAGTGATATTGATGGTTAAGTGAAATTGATGGTTTTGGAATTTACAGTCCCTATGCAACGCATGCGGCATTCGTTTCAAGAAGGAAGAGAGAAGAACCACGGCGGCTTTAGGGAATGCCGTCGTCGGAGCCTCACCGGTAGCAGGCGATCCGTGCGGACATCACGACGCCGGCTACAACAATTACAACATTACCACTGGTAACAACGATAATGCTACTTCGTGGGATCATCACACGATGCAGAGGGCTCCGTGCAACTATCCGGCTAACGAGATCAGGTTCATGGATGATTATGGCAGCACTAACGGTGACTCTGACGGTAGCCACGGAGGCGTTCCCTCTCTTTCATGAAGGCTAAATGTGGCGGATAGGGCAAGTCTTGTCCATGACGTTACCAGATGAAAAAAATTGACGTTAGATTCTTAAAATTCCCATGTGGTTTAATTATTTATTATGTCTAGGTTTCTAAAAAACACGAAGAAAATGTTTGAAAACGAAGTGTATATCGCCTGACGATGTTGATGGTATTAATAGCGATGACCTAACTTATGGTTTATCATTCTCTATTCTGGTCCAATTTTAGAAAATATAACCTCCTTCTTATGGAAATTTTCTATCCCTTTAATTAATACTTTTATTATCTTAAAGTTCGAATAAAAATCCAAATTTTAGCAAAACAAAAAAAAAAAGAAGTTCGAATGAGAACCTAATCTTTAGTTAAACCCAAATTGAATATTACATTCATGTTCATCATGAGTGTAGTTAGTACAAAAGTGATGTATATGAAAGAAAAAAACGCAGACAAAAACATAGACATATGATATAACTCTTTTAATGTATAGTTTTGTGGTTAAAACGGAGAAGATTCAGTTTCACCTGAGTCCCTGAATTTCACAACTGAGACTTCAATTATTATTGTGTTCTTTTAATTGGTTTAACGGAGAAAAATAAATTAAAAAAAATAAAACTTTGAGGGTCAGCTGTTTGGTAGTGAAGATTGAAATCCGATCGTCGAATTAAGAGATTAGATATTGATCGTACCAATGTGGCCATGTGGGATTACTCATGTCTGTGGTACTGTTGTGTGTTCAGTTTGGATCAGAGCATTGTAGTGATTTAATGGACTTATTTTTGTCGTATTATGCTCTGTTCTCTCCACCTTTATGTTTTGACCGTCGCTTTGTCCGTTTCTAATTACCTCATCTTGACTTTTTGCTCGTGTCAATATGCGCTCAAAAGAATATTTTCTTTCTTTCTATTATTAGTTTTCCGATTTTAATTACTGAACCGATTCTGCAACATTGTTTGTACTAATTCTACCATCTTTTAATCTACTCTGCACGATGACACAGAAATTTCACTATGATATTATTATTTTCTACCTAGTCGTCGTCGACAGTTATTCAACTTTATTCAGCCTCCACCATGGGAAATGATATTTAACTTGTACGTGTGTGATCATAAACTTTTCAGTTATGGAACAGCCGTAACGAATTGGTTTTTATTTGTCACGAGAATACTCTGAAGTGGACAACAGAGTATGTAAAGGAATGGTTACATATGATGCAGAATGGAGAATCAAACAACTCAACACGTCATAGAACCAATAGTATGCATATCAGATGCTCAGGGCTAGGCTGGATAATGCGTGATCACTGATGGGAAGTCCACTGATGGTGGCATGAGGCGGTTTCAAGGATGATTTATATGATCAGAAGAATCAAATTGTTCGGCACTTATATGGATACTCGAGCATAATGGTCATTAGGCTATGATCTAGTTGGGTTTGAAGGGGATAATGTTATTCTTAACCTGATAATTGACGGAGGTCCTACCAACTTAAAACTGCAACACTACACATAGACAATACAAGAGTAGACTTTACGATTAATCGTTGTCATGTTTAGTTATAAAATTTGAAAATTAATATGTGTTGAAAAAGGCGATTTCACCAATATATTAGTTATCTTTGATTCATACTTCCCTATCTTTCTTACAAACTCTTGTAAACAATGACTGCCTTTTTATGTATCAATACAAAAAATGCTTTAGTTGACAAAACGGCAGTAATCCTTTATATACTTAAACACAAGTCACTTCACCAATTAAAATATGCCACATTTTTTTTTTACAATTTAAAAAAAAAAATCAATTAAATCAAAATAATGTTTTTTAAAAAAACTGTAATAACAATTTCTTTCCACGATATATAACCCATGAACCACAATCATCTTCCTTCCTCTACAAACCTTTTGATACTAGTTGATACATAAAATTGCTGGCTAAAAAATGTCCCACTTATGAATTTAGTTGGGCTTATATGTGACTATCAACTACGAAACGAACATATTAAGTGCAAAAGAGCCGAAAAAGTGTTAT